>JASJET010000103.1:20382500-20577500 GCA_034092305.1 Diaprepes abbreviatus
CAAACCTATACCCCTGCGCTGAGCATTTGGCCGATGACTGTCTGCACGAGAAATATCCACTGACCGATGTTCCGCTGCCGTAATCAAAGTAGATCCGTAGAGCATGACCTGCTCCCCTCCTACGTAAAAACGCGTCACACCTTAAACATTCTTATTTCTTATTTGATAAACAGATGTACGGACAAATGGATAGTTCCGCCGCGGCCCATTACTATTATATTTTGAAATTAAAAATCTTCAAAGATCCTACTTTATTTGGAAAACAATAGCTCAACTGTTTATATAGTGAATGTAGTACAATTAAGGTTTAAAAATTGTGTTGCTAGTAGAATATTAATTGCACTCTTTTTATAGGCTAACTTGAATATTCAAAAATACATTAAAAATTATTAATAATATGAAACAATTTTTTAATCGGCTTGTACATAATTTGTTAAATTATGATATATGTTATAAGAATGTAACTATCTTTCAATGAACATTTTTTGTGGAAAAATAAAAGACAAAACTTTATACACGCAAGTTTTAAATATTCTTGCTACATACTACTTGAAATTTAAAAATGTAACTGAAAATACTTAAATAAGCCGTTGTTTTGTTAATAACCTCTATTTCACGATTAAGTAATAAATATTTTACTAAACTCGACTTCTTTCCGGCATTCAGAATAATATTTTGGAATTAAAACAATACATCGCTTTAAGGTATACTTACCTAATTTTTTACTTTGTTAACTCAGCTTATTACTAGTCAAAATTTGTCATAATTGGACGCTTTACACGTGCACATGCATGATTATCTACTCAATATAGTTGCATCAAAGATTTAAAGAAAGGCCAAGGTTGAATTATGAAAGTCAGCAACTGTTGTATGTATAAATGATAAATAAGTTTCTATTCGGCAATACTATGAACAAAATTCATTTATTATTTAATCGTGCTTAATAAACTTGTAACTACTGAAGTAGACTGGAGATAAGTAATTACGAATTACTGTTTTCAATAAATAATTTACGAATGGGTTAGAGAAATAAGTCGAACGTACTTAACAAATTTCGTTTTGTCGAAATAAGTCAGAGAGAGAAGGAGAGGGAGAGGTAATATAATTTGCTAAAGAAGGATTAGTTACACGAGAAATTACATTCAATTTCAAAAGACTTACAAGATAAGTTTCTCACCAAAAAGTTTTTAAATAAAATAGCAATAGCCTATTTAATGATTAGTTTTAGAAGTCAAAAAAATAATATAACGTATTTTATTTGATTATATTAGTAAGCAGCTCTTTAACAGATCAACCTGTGTATGCAGAAATTTTTTCTGCGAGTCAAATCATACAGTTTTTCTACCATAAGTAGTCAAACTTTTGATTTATTTTGCAATCGCAAGCATGATGTGTTTTGAATCTTTTGGATAACTCTATTACGAAAATATTTTTAACAAATACTGTCTCTAGTGTCTCTTTAGCCTGGGTAACTATAACAAGGCAGTACTTACGTGAAAACCTTGTCACAGAGAAATAGGAGAGCAGACTTTATGGCAAACCATAAACCTCAGTTCGTGGCTATATTATTAGGTAAGTTAAAAAGTCAGAGTATTGGTCACACGTTTCGAAGAAAAAATACAGAAAAATAATGTTGGATGCTCCATCTGAAGGAAAGAGTACTGAAATAATAAACTTAAATAGAAACCAGAAGAGTGACGAGTCTCCTAATCGGATACTACTGCCTGTGAAAGCATAGGAACTCTGGGAATCTATAGATGTGTTACCATGTACAGGTTGTCTAAACAAGATAAAGAAACTGCTTTTCATCTTACTTTTAGATGCTCTGCATTCTCGTATTGGATAATAAACTTCATAGTGGACTCTTCAGAAGCTGGAAACGAGAAAGATCTCGCAAGGAAGTTGCTGCAGTTACTAAAGACACTAAACCTCTCTATTTGAACCAAGTTACAATAAGAAACAACATAAGCCCAAGATGTGTAAAACCTATTTAATTTTCATCAATCAATAAACACAAATTTACTTATATTTATTCACCTTTCACACAATTGAATAAAGAATATATGCAAACAATTTATTTCTTGTAAAAACACCTCTGGTTTTCTCTCTATACACGTTTAGACCACCTAATGGTCTCTTCAGTGGAGCTGTATCGAACCAAGAGGAACATTTGAACAGAAAATGACTATCTATATAAAATATAATTCCTGAAGCATGTCGGCAGGATATTAAACCGACCGACTTTTGGATGTCAGACTGAAAAATATCGCCAATCAAACGACCTCCAGCTGAATAGCGCGATACTTTAAAATTAGGTTTTCAGTAAGATATAAATAAATTTGTTTACTGACGTGTTTTACCAGTTGCCTAGATTTATTCTCGGTTCACGCGGTGAAAGGAAAGAAAACTGTGTGGATATATTCATTCCCATAACTGAAAATAAATAAAGGCAAGTAGTAAAACATGGCAGTAAATAGATTTGTTCTGAAATCTTGTTTTTTTTTTGTGAAATAATAAATTTATCTTCTGATTATTATGAAATAAATGATGGCATTGTTAAACAAACTTTTAAACAAAATTAACGTAAATATTAAAATATATATTCAACTGTGAAGTTCTGCATCGTAAATCATTTTCAACATCTCTGTTCACGACAATAATTATAGTTTCATTAAAATTAGAGTATCATGATAAATATCCAGCTATTAAGAGTCGTATTATTAATAGCTTCGGAGACGCAGAGTCGTGAAATAATTTTGTTAGTCATTAATTTAGATTTTTAGTATATAAATTTACAAGACTTATTTTCTTCCAGAAATGGAATTCTCTACCCTGTCTTGGTTGTACAACCTTGCAATTAGTGAAGGTCCTTGGTTACAGAGAAATGAAAAATTACTATAACTTTTTTTATACCGTATTTCCTTTTAGTAGATAATATTACTTACTAAAAAGCAACAACAATGAACTGCGATTTTTAAAAATCAAAATCTCAGTAAGAAATAAAGAAAACAATCTGCCATATTTAAATAATTGTTTATATGTATTATCCTTTCAAGCAGAGAAAAGGAAGGAATATATACAAATAGTTTTAAATATCCTACCGACATACTTTAGAATTTATATTTGATATAGCAGTTGTTTCCTGCTAATGTTGCTCTCGGTTCGATACAGCTTCACTGACGAGACCACAAGGTGGTCGAAACTTATACGGCGAGAGGACCAGAGTTGTATTTGCAGTAAACAAACTAGTATATGTTCTTTTCTTTTCTCAGCTTGAAAAGAACTATTTAAATACGGCACATATATTTCTTGATTCCTTACTGAAATTTTGATTTTTAAAAATTTCGCACTACTCCGGTGATTATATAGATGTCATTTGACTGGCGATATTTTTCAATTTGGCATCCAAGTCGGCAGGTTTTTAATATCCTACCGACATACTTTGGAATTTGCGTGTTATGTAGCAGTTGTTTCCTGCGAATGTTGCTCTCGGTTCGATACAGTTCCGCTAACGAGACCATAGAGTGGTCTAGAGAGGACCAGAGTCGTGTTTTACTGGAAACAAACTTTTTATATATATGCTTTCCTTTTCTCTCCTTGAAAGGATAATACCTATAAACAACAGCGAACTGCGATGTTTCGCTTTTATCGTCTTGAATTGTAGTTGCAGACCCAATTATATTTAATTTTTAGTAATCAATTTTGATATCTTGCACACAACCAATTCCAATAATGGAAAACATGATATACGATTTTGTTAATGTGAAACACATTATTATTTTTTCCGTGTATTTTACATCGATAATTATCTGGAAATAAGGACGTAACGGAAAAATTATGGATAAAAATTTAATTTAAACAACCTTTTAGAATAATTGAATACCTGCGACCGTACCTTTATTTGCATGGCAAAAAATAGCTTACCAATGAAAAATTAGTGACGTAATAATTAAGTTAATAAAATATGATCTTTAGTACACATATTTTTTGGTCCCTTATATTCTTTTGCAATTTATGGAGACTTTATGGGGAATTTGGATCAACAGAAATAGAAATTTTCAGTTATTTATTAACCATTTCGAAATTATTCCGAATTCGTCTAGTTTCTAAACACTATAGACGATCTTTAGTGTAATATAATTAATTTTGTGTCAAATATTGGTTTACGAGAATTAAATAAAAATCTACAAGTTTGTAGTATTGTTCATGGGGTCAATACACACCAAGCTATGATAGTTGGCGACAGTAGGTAATGTTCAATAATTAATTATGAATATTTGAAAACATCGTAAGATTTTTTTTATTTTAGAAGCTTAATTATTGATTTTACACCAAAAGTTCTGAATAATAACTGCATGGGAATTCCGTCTTTGGCCGAGATGAAATTTTGAAGTTACCATAAACAACATAAGTAGCGTTCTTGGTTAAAAAATCGGTATTCCGTCTAAAATATAAAACTTTACTTTGGATATATTAAATGACACCTAGCAAAGCCAATATTGCTATTTCCTACCTTCTTATTTTTTTTTTTGCTTTATTGAAATTAAAACTCGATTCTGGACTAATCGCGTTTGAATGTCAATGTTTGTTTGCTATTTCTTTCTATTATAGAAAATCATTTAAAACTAACTCTATAAGCACATTCAGCAACGCTTGAGTATGTCCGAATAAGCAATCGTACTATAGAAATAGAAACATTCTTTGGCTTGTTGCTCTCTCTCAAAGCAAATTGAATGCTGTATAAGTTTGTCTCATTTTTTTCCTAATTTACGTGTGTTTGAATTTGTGGTAATATTGAATGTGAGATATATTTGTTTCAAAGAATAAAATATATCCATAAATATGTTTTTATATTTTATTTAGTTAAAAGTGTAGATTTACATGTTATATAAGAAAAAAATATCAAAATAGCAATAATTATTTTTATTTCTGTTTATTTATTAACGTTAAGAATCAGAACGATAATAAATTATTAGAGCTTATTTAAGAAAAAATAGATAAATATATATGCATATTGCATAATTTAAAAAGTATTTAATTCTGTTTTGCTGGGCTGCACAAACTTCTGACATGGCTCTGCTAAATGTCTGTTAAGCCATAGATATGTAACGTTCATTGCCAATGTTCCTCTGATAGAACCATTGTGCAAAATATCTCAATGCCCCTATAATTCTTGTAACAATAGGGACTTTAGTATTTCGGGATCCACTGTCAATATGTGGTATAAGTTCTTCTATTAGGTTTCGTACTAAATCTCTACTAAGACGAAAACATTTTCTAAATTCATCTTCAGGTAACGCAAAAACTTTACTGCAATCTCACAAATGTTCCCTTTTCAGTCGCATAAGTACAAAATACATTAATATCGAATCCACATTTTCTAATGGGTAATTTATTACTTTAAAATATAACATTCGAGTGTAGCATTTAAATTTACCAGTTTGCATCAATGCTACATATTTTTAGTAATATGACATAATTTGTATATTTTATCTGATTAAATTTAATTATTTATCCTGTAATTTAAAATAGTAAACATGGAATTTGTTTTTTTTGGTTCACAACTCTTTTGGTCTTGTAACTTATCACTCTTTCTTCTTAACAGAGTTTGTAAATTGCTGTAGTTTATATATCACATTATTTGGTTTGAATTTAAAAGTCGTAAAATATTTTATTTTTTAAATTCTCATTTGTTTACATTCCATTTCAGTATTAAAAATATAAGGTTATAGTCAGTAATGTAGTTCAGTTAGCATTTGTTGTGGATGTATACCCGATTCGTTGACACGAGCACGGCATATCGAGACCGATCATTTAAGGTTGAATATACAGTATGGAATTTGTAGCAATTTTTTTGAACTTTGTTTTAATCATGATTAGTGGACTGTTGATCATAATTTTCTTTTTGATAATTTTCCATGGCTTGCCAATATTTGATGTATTACTTGGTAATCAGTGTAAGTTCGGAACTAGGTTAGAGTGCTCCAGGTTGAGAATAAGGTTAGCAAAAGTAACTATAAATATCTCTAAGATTTGTCACGTCTGGTTGCAAGAGAGATTTTCATTTTCGTTCCCTTTACTATTGAACCGTCGAAGGTAGTAGACCAATCCTGCCATTAGATTTGAAAGGGCAGACGGTCAAGTGTTTTTTTTTTGTTAAAGTCCACTAATCAATGAGGTAAGATTTTGCCCCTTAACTTTACGAACACGTGGTAAAAATAACATTTTATTTCAGGGCTATCTGAAGCAAGTCTTTTTCATCTTTGGCTTCATCTCATTCTTTTTACTGTGATTTCGATTTTGATTTTCCCGGCTGTTAAAGCTTTCTGATGGTTCTGGCCCTATTTTTCCTGTCCGTGTTACTACAACGATTTTAACCCACACCCTGCGTTTGATTGGTGAGTTGGGATTGGCCTTGTGAAACCCCCAATCGTCCACAAACCACAACAATAATTCTAACAACAGCACTGGATCAAATAAATAGAAGTGAGAGGTACCATTGCATAGACCACGTAGGAGAATTGGAACTCTACATCAATTTTTTTACATGCAAATAAAACAATATAAATATATTTTCATTTGACATAATAAAATGTAAGAACCTTTTTGATAACTTTCTTTATGAAAATTACTTTCTTGGCAATTGAAGATTTTAGAACGTTTGCGGTCAAATTTTATATAACCTTATAAAACGATGTAACACCAATAGTTATCAAGAAAGAGTATATAAAAAAATTGTAGGTACCATTCTGATTTATGTGCATAATAATTTTTTTTTGGAATAAAATGGAATTGTTATTTTGTTTTAATTAAGTCGTTTCATTATGGAGCTATACACCAGCAGTCAATAAATTAAAATCATTCCTCATACCTATGTGTTTTCCTGTTTAATCACTAGGTAAGTAACGCAGATAATGCAAAACAGGTGGCGCCTATTGGGTAATCAAAGCAGAGCACAACTATCTCTAAAAGAGATACGAATCTAGCCTCCGACATATTGAGCTGCCGTACGTATCCGTTGCCGTACCTTGTAAAAAGGAAGACGCTGCACGAGATTTCACAATAAAAATTTTTAGTCAATTAACCTCAAAAATTACAAACTAAATATGTTTAGTATTTTTTTAATTATAAAATCCCTAGAAAAATAAATGTTTTTGTAGATCGTAGTTTGTAGTTATTTCTACGCGAACTAGCCCGAAGTTTTAAGGAAAATATCAAAGAGAGTAGGTTATGTTGATAGAAAGAAATTTTCTTCCTTCTTTATTTCTTTTCTGTTTCTATTTCTATTGTGTTACGGAGTTCGCATACAGGTAATGGGACTCATGAAATAAAGCGGTGCAGGTGCCCACTATTAAATAAAGTTTTAACAGGTACCAATACATAAAAACAAGCAGTGCACGTTAAAAGAAATGACAAATCGAAAACACATTTTTTGATATTGTACTGTTTTTTGATGTAAACGTTTTTTCTATTGGTTGCAACTACGCTTCAAACGCGGTGATGCAAATCGGATGCGGCACATTGCAACTTATATCATTCGTTGCGTAAGCTTTATTTCACTCACAAATCGTTACGAGACCGTACGCTATTAATGATCTGGATGATCGTGAATCCAGACAAAGGATATTCGAGTTTCCACTTTATTTCCTTTTAGTACACTGTTAAAAATAACCTTGAATTTAATGCAAATTTGATGTTTATTCTGCTTTAAATTTAATGATTTTTTACCTAAAATCGTGAATAATTTACATATACCTTAAATTTAAAGCGATTCATTCAAATAACAATTCGTTGTACATTAAATTTGATTAAATGGTATCTTAAATTTCAATAAAGTAACTGAAAAGATATTTCAACTTTCTGTACATTAAAATTAATTCACATGTACCTTAACATTAAAGGAATTTACATTAATATTCATGGTACATTGTATGATGAGGTGTACATGTCTGTCGGTACTGACGGAAACTAATGAGTTCGAAACCGGTCTAAGATAACGGTACACTACACTGTAAAAAAACTTCATATTAAGTTTAAGGTAATGTGCTGGAAGCAAATTTTATAAACCGTTTATTAAATGTATTTAATGTTAATGCATAAATTTAATAATTTTTATATTAAATCTAATGTAATTGTACATTAAATTTGATATGTTTTCAGTTATTTTATTGAAATTTTAAGTAACATTCAATTAAATTTATTGTACAAAGCTTTAATTTCAACGTACTGTTGTGAATACACGCTTATTTTACGACAAAATATTAAATTTCAGATTTAATATATCCCAAGCTCCCTAAATAAATTAAATAATCTAAATAATACGGCATTGAGTGCTAAAACTACAATTCTTCGATTGGCGAAACGGGGAAACCCAGACATTAAACGGTACGGTGGCGGCACTTTAACGCGGTGCTTCCCCGATTTTAGAGCGCGACGTCACCACTGCTATAAAAGCGGCGTAATTAAGGACATTACGGGTTTCTCTTTTAGAGTCAGATTGCCCTTTTTCCGATTGAGCTTAGCTCTTGGGGGCCACGTTGACTAATCTATTTTTTAGGCAGCTCGTGGTTCTTAAAGTACGTTGTCTTTGACAACATAACATTCTAAAGACAATAAAGATCGTGCACCTTTCCTGAAATTGACACCGTCGAGAAAAAGACGAGGTCAGCGGTGCGTACGAGTTACTGAACCGACGCGTCCTGACTTAAAGATAATTATCAGAACGTGACCAAGTGGAGAAAAACTGATATTGACATTACGACTTATAGTCAGCTTCGTGTTGGCTATAAAGTTATGAATACTGATTTTAATCAATAAACCCCGAACGTGACGAATGAAGATTAAAATAATCCCGAACTTGACTTGCAAAAGATTAAAAAAAAAGTTAACTAAGAGTCAAGGATGAGTGTTACTTGATAACCTTTTCCTAAATAACTCATTCCTTAGAGTGTTCCCTTAATAAAATAAAAATTTAATTAATTTTCGTCAACTCGGAGCTTCATTCATTCCCCTTCTATCCCGTTGAGTGAGAAGAAAGGTGAGGCAGCTAGAGTTTTCATTCTAGTCGGGAGGTTTGGCGGAACTTCACTAACAACCCTTGATTTGTGTTAAAACTAAGGTTTTACACAAATAATTGATAATGCAAAAAGTGTTAAAACAAATTAGTCCCGACGAAAACGTACTTTCACGTTCCTGAAGGATAAAATTAAGCCAATAAGCTCGGTAAATGCGTAAATAGGTCCATATTCTCAGCAATCAGTACAAAAATAGCGAATAATAGCGAGGTGCGTTGACGTCTCGCCAAAATCGAAAAATGGTTAAAATTTGCGAAAGGGTGAAAGAGACCCTTAGAAAAAATTAACAAAAATTCGGTAGATAAAAAAAACACATACTGCGTTAATGCGACAGTATATATAACTTATTCATGATATAATATACAAAATCATTAAATTTAAGGTTATTTTTAACAGTGTATTTCCACCTTTTCCTGGTAGCAGAATTTTTTGATCTCATATCAATATTGGTACATTAAATATGTGATAACATATCTTAAATTCAATAAACACTGGTTGTACATTTAATGTATATTCTTCTCAAAGTGCCGTGCAGATTCCTGCGTAGGCGTCCTCCGACTTCTTCCCATCATATAATTCTATCAATAGCAGCACTCTGGAGTGTCTGGAAATCGTGCGTTCCCGTCCACTGGCGGATGTTCCGGAGCCAGGACAGTTTTTTCTACCCAATCCTCTCTTTCCTCCTTCGATCTTCCCTTCCAGCACAAGACGCTGGAAATAATAGCGTTCTCCACGCAAAATGTGGCCAAGGTAGGAGACTTTTCTCGTTTTAATGTTTTCAAACAGTTCGCGATCTTCTAGGTTGGCGATTTGAAGCACCTCCTCATTTCTTATGTGGGCGGTCCAGGGAATTCTAAGCATTCGCCTTAGCGTCCACATTTCGAATGCTTCAATTTTATTTATGGTTGTTGATTTGAGAGTCCATGTTTCTACACCGTACAGAAGAACGGACCAAACATAACACTTGACCATCCTATATCTTAGTTCAAATCTCAGGTCTTTGTTGGTCAAGAACCTTTTAAGTTTCAGAAAGGTGGTTCTGGCTTGTTCTATTTTACTCCTAATTTCGAGCTCCGGGTCCCACTTATCGTTTACGAGGCAACCTAAGTATTTAAATTTGGTTACTTGATCAATGGTTTGTCCCTCGATGTTCAGGTTGATGTTAGGTATGTTATCTTTAGCCACAACCATAAATTTTGTCTTGCTGATATTAATTTTTAGCCCGATTTGCTTGCTTGCCTCGTTAACAGCATCCAATAGCGTTTGCATATCATTTGCATTATCTGCTATGATTGCAGTATCGTCTGCATAGCGTATGTTATTGATGGGAATGCCGTTAACTTTAATTCCTATAGAGCTATTCGAGACCGCCTCAACGAATGCTCTTTCCACATACTTATTAAACAACATTGGTGACAAAATACAACCCTGTCTAACACCCTTCCTTATCTCGAATTCTTCTGTTGTTAAATTGTTAATTCGCATTTCCCCTGTCTGATTCCAGTATAGATTGGCAATAAGTCTAATGTCTTTATCATCCAGGCCCAGATCTTGAAGGCATGTTATTAAAAGCTCATGTTTCACATTATCAAAAGCTTTTTCATAGTCTATGAAGCATATGAAAACGTTTTTCTGTTGATCAAGGCAGTTTTGCACCAACATACAAAGGCTGAAAACGGCCTCCCTGGTTCCAAATCCATTTTTAAAACCAAATTGACTAAGTCCACTAGCCTCTTCGCATCTTCTGTATAGTCTAGTGTGCAAGATTCTCAGAAAGAGCTTTAAAAAGTGGCTCATTAGGCTAATAAGACGGTGGTCCTTACATGCTCGTGCATTAGCTGATTTTGGCAGTGTGATAAATGTAGAGCGGAGCCAGTCCTTAGGAAATATTCCAGTATCGTAGATCTGGTTGAAAAGCCTTACCAGTATTTTTAAGTTATCTTCACTTATCAAATTGAAAGTCTCGGAGTACATATTATCTGGCCCAGGGGCTTTATTGTTTTTCGATAGTTTCATAGCGTGAACAATCTCACTTTCCAATATACTCGGTCCAGACAGTGAGTTGTTATCTATATTTGGTGGATCCTGGGGCCTGTCGTCGCTAAAGAGACTGGTTGCATAGGTTTTCCAAGTTTCTAATATTCTCTCGGGTTCTAATATGATTTCATCAAGATCGTTTTTAATATAGCTTATCGGTTTTTTCCTATAGAGTCCAGCTATTTCTTTTACCTTTTTGTGGAGATGGAAGCTGTCACCCAGGTTGTGTAGATTTTCAGCCTCCATGCACTGTTCTGTTAACCATTTTTCCTTAGCCACCCTTACTTCGTTTCGAACTTTTCTCTGATAGTTTCGGTAGTTATTGACGTCTCCCTGGTTTTTACAGATTCTACGTTTTTCCATTAGTTCAAGAATTTCCCTTGTCATCCATTGATTTTTATTTGTTGGTCTTTCTCTAATTAAAAATGTACTATTTGTGTCATTGAAGGCTTTTTTGATGTTAGACCAGTGTTCCTCGATGTCTTCTGTCGCAGTGACACTAGAGAGCTCTAAGTTTAAGTGATGTTTATATTGTGATCTCGTCTCGCTATTTCGGAGTAGTTTGAGGTCTAGTGTCTTTCTGCTGTTCTTTCTCTTGGCCCTAGCAAGTCTCAGATTAATGCTTGCGCAAAGCGGATTATGATCTGACTCTATGTCAGCGCCTGGCAATGTTGTGACCTTGGTGATCGAATTTCTAAATCTGCGGTTGATTGTAATAAAATCAATCTGATTGCGAACGATGTGTTGCCCACCGTCTTGCGGTGATTTCCAGGTATATAATCGTCTGGGCGGTAATTTGTACCATGTATTTGTTATTACCAGATTGTTTTCCTCGCAGTATTGGATCAGTCTCTGTCCCCTGTCGTTCCTTTGTCCTAGACCGTAATCTCCTACTATAGGGTCCACCCTGCCTGCTCCCACCTTCGCGTTAAAATCTCCCAGCACCACGTTTATTTCATGTGGTTTTGTAAGTTTTAGGGCTTGATCGAGTTGCCTATAAAATTCTTCGACTTCTTCGTCGGGTTTATCCGCCGTGGGAGCGTATATTTGGACTATGTTGATATTAGTCGGTTTGCCGCAAAGTTGAAGAGGAGCGACTCTTTCAGAGAGTGGTACAAAGTTTTTTACCGATTTTCGTAAATTTTCTTCTATCAAGATACCAACACCATGGCGATGGTTTCGGTCTGTTATATTACTGCCGGAGTAGTAAAGAACTTTACCATTTGACTGGACTACCCCATCACCGCTCCATCGAATCCCGCTGACCCCGAGAATGCCGATCTCCATTCTCTCCATTTCTTGAATCAAATTGTCAAGTTTTCCAGCTGCATGCAAAGTGCGTACGTTCCAAGTTGCTATTTTAATCTTCTTATCCAGTCGGAACCGGGGGATTCTTCGCACCTCCTGGCCATTTAAGGCCTGCCCGGGACTGGAGGCCATTTCATTGAGTTCTTCCAACATGATAAGAATTTGTACGGACGGATGTCCTGGGGAAATTAATGCGGTGGTTTCCCTCTTGCCTTCCGCATCGCAGTACCACAGCCTTTTAACTGTCTCAGTCTTGCCTGTGGAAGTCCATTCGTGAGCCGGTCCATGGGCATTCCACTTACGCCTCACGTCGGTATTGGTGGTCGCTGCTGCCCTCCACCAAGTTTAGCTATATCTAGCGATCCTCATCTAGTTTGGCCTGCAGGTCGATGCAGTTTCCAGGGTGTGGCGCGGGGAGCCATAGATGAGAACTGGGTGTCTTGTGGTTATCTCCAACCATCTGCCGATTATATCGTCAGATGCGACCGTTGGCGACAAAAGGTGCTACCCCTCCAACACAACCCCATACACCCCTTTTTGTGTATATAGTCACCTTAAAAAATAATGATCAAAATTTTAAATTTAATATATGATTACATGAAATTTAATGGATTAAATTAATTTAGATCAATTTATAAAATTTATTTCCAGCACATTTACCTTAAATTTATTGAATTTTCTTTTTACAGTATAGATGATATTACTAACAAGAAAGCAACTTTCTTTTATGAGCTTCAGTTTTAGTTGCAGTCCCAAGATGATTAATTTTGAATAATTAGTTTTGACATTTTACACACAACAAAATCGAATAATGAAAAACATGATTTACGATTTTGATACTGCAAAACATTATTATTTTTTCCATATATTTTACATCGATAATTACCTGGAAACAGGGAAGTTATGGAAAAATAATGAATAAAAATGGAATTTGGTAACCTCTTAAAATCATCGAATACTTGAAACCGTAATTTTATTTGTATGGAAAAAAAAACAACTTACTAATGAAAAATTATCAATGTAATATTTAACTTAATAAAATATAATCTTTAATACACATATTTATTGATCTCTCATATTCTTTTGTAATTTTCATGAATTTTGTGGCGAAACATAAATAGAAATTTTCAGTAATTTAAGAACAATTTCTAAATTATTCTAAATTCGCTTAGCTCCCAGACAGTATAGGCGATTTTTAATGTGATTTAACCAATTTTGTACCTAATTATGGTTTACGAGCTTTCAAGAAAATTTCTTAAGTTTGTAGCAATGTGCATACACGCCTGCCCGAAAAAAAAATTCAAAAATTTGGGGGTAAGAGACAACCCGCTATTGGAGGTTGTAAAGGGGGCTCCAAAACAACGAAGGAAACTGGAATAGGAGTGTATGGACACAGTATCACACTACAAACGCTTGAGTAAATCATAAGTATATGTCAGCGGAAATACCTGCCATCAGGAAAAGCATTCAGTTCAGCAGTCAGATAGTCAAGTGGCCATCAGTGTGTTGAGTCCTCAAGTAGTCAGCTCCAAGATAGTCTGGAAATTCCTGGCGGAACTAAATGAATTGGGTGTGAGTAATAAGGTCACCCTATTGCTGATACCGAGGTACACTGGGGTAAAAGGGAATGAAAGAGTAGACAAGCTCGCGAGAACGGGAACTAAAGCATCATTTTTGGGTTCGAACGTCTTTCTAAAGAATCAGTAGCAGTGTAATTCTGG
Organism: Diaprepes abbreviatus; assembly: GCA_034092305.1. NCBI lineage: Eukaryota > Metazoa > Arthropoda > Insecta > Coleoptera > Curculionidae > Diaprepes > Diaprepes abbreviatus. Next base: position 20,396,641 of record JASJET010000103.1, read on the forward strand.
AAGAACTACTGGATGGACTGCAAGAAATGAGAAACGCGGAGATACTTCTTAGGATTGGAAAACCAACTTAGAATTCGGACGGGAATCCTGACGGGACAATTCAATCTGGAACGACTCCTAAAGAAACTCGGACTGGTAGAAAGAGAGTGCAGATTTTGCGAAAAAGACGAAATCTCTATCCACATCCTTTCAGAGTGCAGTGTCTTAGAAAGCCCTAGAATGCGGTTTTTGGGAGCACATAAAATAGAATAAAGGAAGCTACTCACTTTAAAGATGTCCAAGTTTCCTGAAAGACATAGGACTGGAAGTCCTGCTCTAGTCGGCAGGGCATCCCCAACTATTTGGCAGTTGAAGGAGAACATATTTGATCTATTAGGTCGCACTGCATCTATCCCCATTTCTACATACATTCAAAGGGAGTAAATACAAGACAAGCCATGAGATTTGGAGACGATTTTATACACGAAAAAGTTTAGAAAGTAAGTGGTCAGTTAGAGAATCAAAAATTTAAGCGAACGGGTGCTCCATTTTGTATATTAGTTACTGCAAGTAAGCAAAACAACAGTTAAATTTAGAGTTTTTTTATTTATGCAAGAATTATTGCAACAAAAGTTCCTGATTAAAAAAAAAGATAAGATTTATATAGTAATAATGGTTGTTTTGTTGGTGAGATACGTTAATTTGTTTATACAGATATTTTTTTATTAACTCGTGATGGTATATCAAAAAATGTAAAAAAGGCTCAACTTCTCATTCAATAAAAATTATGAAGTTACTTAGATCCTTTTTTACATTTTTTATGATTTTTACATGTATAGAGATTAAAAATTAATTGCCACAAATTTCTTTCGTTGCAGAACTTTAAAAATTGATTCCAATCGAGTGTTCTTTTTGTGTTCACTGGAGTTTTTTGCCATAATTGTCGTGAATAATATAAAAATTCAATTATCCGTGTGACATATTTAGAAATGGGAGCGAGTGTCGTGTTTAAAATAATTTATAATTATCTAATTATAAAAAGTTTCGAATTTCTTATAATATTTCTGGAATAATTATTCAATGTTAAATATTTTAAAAGTTGTTTGAGTCTTGAAATGCTCTTAAAATCTATACTTTGAAAGTGCACAATTATTTCAAAACCATTGTTATAATATAATAATGCTGTTATGATATATCGCAATGTGATTAACAGTTAGCGAGAATTTGACTGCGATTAAGAAAACACCATGCTTTTTAATCAGTATAGTAAATAGTGGATGATGAATTTTTAACAAATTCATAATTGTCATTTCTTTAAAAAGACTCATGTAATAAAGAAGTAAATAATTGTCTAAATTTAAAGTCGCCATCTCAGTTTTCGAAATGTTGAAATTGGAATGTTGCACACATAAAGTTAAGACCACAGTACTTTATTGTAAATATTTATCTTAATAATAGTTTATTTACAATAAATTTAGCCGAAGTGCTGTTGGTGGCGTTCTCTGCGATGTACATTGAAACTACCCAGATCTTGATTTCTTATACTAAAAATCCCAAAAGGGTTAAATTTTGTGCCAATCAAGCTGTTATTAAGATAAATAAATAAAATATTTACAAATAAGTTTAAACAAATTTGACATCCTGTATCTTGAAAATTATCAACTATTGAATTTAGATTGTTTTTTTGCTTTTTTGCAATAACTAATTAATATAATAAATTGTGCACTTACACTTAAATTGTAGTTTTCAATTGTCGTGGCTAGTCTTGTATTTGTCCCCTTTTGAAACCATCAATAGGCGGTTGCCTTTTTCAATTTCTCACAGATTAGCCTAATACTCTACCTGTAGTTATTATTAATCACTAATGCACTGATAAATTGTCAAAAAATGTCTACATTTTTCACGTTTTCGTAAAACCTCTAAAATAACAAACTCCTAAGAGCACCTCAAATACTTTGTTAACTGGTAAACCGACTGAAAGGAATATATACAAACATTCGATTAGGTGAACATTGACCCAGAGACTAATCTTTTATTGATGTTTTATTGATTGCAAATACATTACAAGGCTGTGGATTCTAATTTGACATTTTTTTATTATTGTTTATTTGTGCTTTATTCCCCACATCGTATTGTTTTTAAAATGCAGAGCATATCGCATCACTCTTCATTCCTTTATATTCATTAATTGGTAATTTATTATGGTCTGTAGGACTTTTCTTAACATCAAAAGTAACAAAAAACTGTACCTTTTACCTCTTTATAACTGTAAGGCTATCTTGATCGGGTATTTAATTATTTGGTCTACACTGTAAAAAGTAAATGCATTAAATTTAATGTATATATATATATATATATATATATATATATATATATATATATATATATATACATATATATGCTGGAAGCATATATATTTATATTAATCTAAATTAATTTATTCCATTAAATTTAATGTAATCATACACTAAATTTAAAGTTTGATCATTAGTTTTTAAGGTAACTATATACAATAAATATACAGCCAAGGGACAGACATATACACCTTATCATAGAGAAATTCAGTCCTTCAGCAACTTATATCCTACTCAACAAAAAGTTCGATACAAGTTGCGCCATCTCCCGGAATCTTATGTATGTTATCGTATATTGGATAATAATGTAATTTCTTTAGTATTATGGTAAATGTGAATTGATTTTAATGTACAGAAGCTGAAATACTTTGTCAGTTACTTTACTGAAATTCAAGATACGGTTTAATTAAATTCAATGTACAGTGAACTAATAATTGAATGAATTGCATTAAATGTAAATTATTCACGATTTGGGTAAAAAAGTTTGATGTAGAATGGATAATAAATTTGCACTAAATTTAAGGTTATTTTTAACAGTGTACACTGTTAAAACTAACCTTAAATTTAATGTTAGTTCTTTAATCAAATTTAATTATTTCTACCTTAAATCGTGAATAAGTTACATGTGCTTTGAAATTGAATTTTTGTACATTAAATTTAATTGAATGTTACCTTAAATTTCAATAAAGTGACTGAAAACATATCAAATTTAAAGTTTAATTATATTTGATTTAATGTAAGAATTATTAAATTTAATGCATTAATATTAAATACATTTAGTAAACTGTTTATGAAATTTGCTTTAAGCATATTACCTTAAAATTAATGGAAAGTTTTTTCTACAGTATAGAAAAGCTTTAAGACTATTCTAATATACATTTTTCATACCATAAGACCACAAAGTTAATATATTTAATATCAGGGTAAAATTTCCAGAATTAATATCGTTTTAATTACAGAATAGTAGTTCTTGTGTTTCATTGAAACATTCAACACATGATTAATGAGTAGGTTTTTCTCAGTTTTTTAACATGGCAAAAGCAAAAAAATAGTTTTTAGCCTCCGAAACTATGAGCTTCATACGTATTGTGACTTTTAATGGCCAACAGATGTTAAGCGAGTTTCATGGTAGTCATAAGAGGAACAGATTTTGAGATATTCTGACATTTATCCCTTCTCCAGATATGGAAAGATACGTAGAAACGCTAAAATATGAAATGAAGAGGAATTTTTTTAGATTGTCAGTCAACAACTGAACCAAAAATTTTTACGTTGGCTCTACTGGTAAAATATAGCTGGTCATGAATTTAAAAGCATTATCTTCATTTATTTTTTGGAATTTTTTGACAAGAGTTGCATAAGCGATTTGTCATTTTGGGGGTTATTAATATACATGTCTGTCGAAACCGGTATTTTATATGGTTTGGTGTCACTGGTGCTATAATCATAACTTTCTTCTTCATTTGATATTTCATGGTTGCCATCAGCTATTCAGTATGTGGAGAGGAAGTAAACGTCAAAAATATCTTAAAATTTGACCTCCTGCCGCTTTATTATACCACCAGACTTTTACTAAAATATTTCTAACGGTTTTCCTGATACCACTTTGTAACATTTTAAAATGTTTACCCTGTAAAGGGACGATATACTATGTTAAGAATTAGGCCTGGCAACAGCATAATCACTATCAGCTTTCGGTAATTAATTGTCACCAAGTTACGTAATGTAAATATATAAATAACACTAAATACCAAAAAATTTAGGCTTTAATCAAATGAAGTAAAGCAATATCTAGATATTTAGTTTGCAGCTTACACCCTTAATTCTCTCAAAATTTTAGCCATCGTTTTTTTAGAATCCTTTTAAGCTCTCATTTTTAAACTTTTTTCTAACTTCTTTGCTGTCTTTCTGAGTCAGTCAGATTTCTTAAATGTTTTTATGGCTCCCTTTGCTTAAAGTTGCTGATTGTCTTACTGACAATCGATTTACGAAGACAAAAGGACTTCGAAAAATAGTTTGTTTTGTATTATTTTTATAATTCATGTTATGAAAAATTGTATGGTATGATAATTTTTGCACCCTAATAATTTCACAATAGTATTACCAGTTAAAAATCTTATGTTTATTAGGGCTCTGGTATAAATAAAATCCATAGATGATAATGAGGTGAACCTAACATTGCTTTTTTGGTAGAAATTGCTGTTGGCAAAACATGAAATATAAATATACACAATAAATGATGCTATGATATACATATCTTTTTAATTTGAAGGAGTTTAGAGCTGGTTATGTGATCAGCTTTTTGCTAAAAAAGGTGTTATTTGTTCCACTAGAAAATGTTTTGTGAAAATAATAAACGTAAAGATTTAGACGCTATTTTCTATAAAATAAAACAAAAAATATACTGAAAATCATGGTTCTTGGGTTTAAACCGTATTAAATTGAAATTACTATCCGACATCTTCAGGGATCTTTACTTCACGAGATTAGAACCTTGAATGACTATTGAAGAGCAAGAGCTCGGTATTTATACCCGACTGTAATCTGTGTCTCTATTAATATTATTTGGATGTTGACAAATTTCGATTCTCTAATTTTATATTTAAAGAAACCAGACACTGATGCTAGCACCTTAGTTTATTTTCCATTAAATGTGTGATCTGAGTAATGCGAGTGTTCAGCTACAGCAGATTATACAATTATACATCTTTCATATTCCTTAAGCCTAGTGGATATAGATCATCCTGTTTTACCTACATATACTTTACGTCAAGAGCAAGGTATCTTGTAATTACCTTCTGTTTGAAATGGTATTGCGTCCTTTGGTGACTTCAAACATTACCCAACTTTCTTGAAAATTATTGTCTGTTTTGACTGAATGTTTGATTTTCGAAGCAATCTGGTAATCTTGTCGGTTGTTCCGTGTATGTAAGGTAAGACAACACTGTCCATGGGAGGCACATTTATGACATTTTGTTGAGAAGTTGGGTTTTGATATTTATCAATAGAACGTCTTATATCTTCAGCGCAATATCCGTTGCCCCTCAGAGCATTAGTCAGTTTTTCTGTTTCTGATTTCAGTTTTCGTAACATATTGAAAGGAATCTATGCACCAAAGAGTTTATGACGGGTGGATTGTGAGAAGGATGATGGTGTGACGTTGCATTGAGATATTGATCTATATGTGTTAGTTATCTGTACACAGAATGCCTTAATCTATCATTATATTTCCTTTGTACCAGTACTAGTTGTTGGTTTAGATGTCTAGGAAATTATGGAGGTTATTTGCACCATGCGGCAAATTAGAACGTATCGTCTACATATCTGCACTAAAATTTAGATTTTAGAGGAGCAAAAGACAAGGCGTCTTCTTCGAAAGCTTTCATGAAGATGTTAGTTACCATAGGTAATAGCGGAGATCCTATGACCGTACTAGTACAAAGGAAAGATAATGGCTAATTAAAACATTTTGCGTACAGAAAACTAACACATACAAATTAATATCTCGATGTAATTTCAAATCATCATTCTTCTTAAAAACAATTCGTCATAAACTCTTTGGTGCATTGAGCCCTTTCGATATGTGATGGACAATCACTGAAATCAGAAACAGAAAAACTGACTAATGCTCTGAGAGGCAACGGATATTGCGTTAAAGATATTAGACGTTCTGTTAATAAATATAAAAATCCAACTTCTCAACAAAATGTCATGGAGAGTGTTGTCTTACCTTACATACGCGAAACTACCGATAAGATTAACAGATTGCTCCAAAAATTGGATAATTTTCAATCTCTTGTAGTAAAGTGCCCGTAGGTGAAACAAGACGGTCTATGTCTACTAGGCTTAAGGAACGGAAGGAAAGATGTATAAAAAAGAAACAAATAGTACAATCTGCAGTGGCTGAACACCAGTATTGCTCAGGTCACACTTTTAATGTAAAAAAAAACTAAGGTGCTAGCATCAGTGTCTGGTTTTTTAAAACGTAAAATTAGAGAGTTAATCGAAATTTGTAAATATCCAAATAATATTAATAGAGATACTAGTTACAGTATACATTATACGTAGAAATCGATTGTAATGCTGGATCACGGTTCGCTGAGCACCAGTCCGGTATAAATACCGGGCTGTTGCCCCTCGATAGTCATTCAGTGTTCTAATCTTGTGAAATAAATATCCCTGAAGATGTCTCCTGCAATTGTGGGCGAAACGTCTAGTAATAATTTCAATTTGATATGGTTTAAACCCAAGAACCATGATATTGAGCTTGACCAAAGTCATGAAATCTTTCATTCTTTATCAAAAAATATATAAATTCTGTACTAATGCGATTATCACAAATGTAGGTCTTAACTACTATCATACCGTTATTGATTATTTCAGCCTCCAATGTAATATCCGTTTAAAGTTGAACAAGTTTGAATAGCTGTGATAGTGTATATGTATGTGAATGTATATATATTAGTAGCTCTGTGTTAATTCTAAAAGTAGGTTAGTGCAATTAGGAAATTTACATGAGCGATATACCGGCGTGCACATAACCGTCGGGGCCCTGGGAAGTGGGCGGTGATCTTGGAGGCTTGACGGTGGCCCTTAAAGGGCTTTGGTGCTGTTCGAGGAGCAGCTGTTCTATGTCAATAGCCCCCAGGATGTGATCTGAAACAAAAAATATTTAGTCATTATAGTTTTAGTATAATAACCCTGAAGGTTGGTATATTTAATTTTTATTATGAATTCAGTGCCATTTTAACAAGAAAATTCACTCAGAAATTTCAAGGAATATATTTTGAATATTTTACCAGAACAATAATCTTTGATATCGATAAGCCAGATGATAGGGCAGTTAAATGGAAATGAAATTTGAATGCAGTTCAATTGTTAAACGTGTATTTTTTAACAAAATTTTAAGAACTAAACAAAAAGGCCAATTAAAACATATAGTATTACTATATCATCATCAATATTTATCTGCGTTTTATTCGTTCCAATATTGGCCTTATGCCTCTTCAAGATTTTTCAATTCCTCCATACCCCGTGTTTTTCCAATTCATTGTGAATTGACCATATTTCCATCTCACCCGCGGTCATCCTCTTCTCTCTCTCTCTCTTCCCCCATGTGTAGTGTTTATACTGTGACTTTGCTACTCCATCTATTATATTCCATTTACCCCATATCTAGGCAAATGTCACTTAATCTAATATTTTGCAATGATCGCGATATTATTTTTGAGCTACCTTTATTTTTTTCAATATTGGTCTTTATTAACACACATGTTTTGGATGCATATATGAGTACGGGGAGGACGCATGTATAAAAAACTGTGGTCTTCAGTTTTCCGTAGACCACCCACGCGAGCTGGATTATTCTCTTTATCTCCTCTCATTGTGTTGATTCTTGTCATTGCCTCTATATTTTCACCATTTACTTGTAGTTGATAATTTAACTGATTTTCTTGATTAGTCAATATTTTGGCCTTAGATATGTCACCTTGTGAGCTGCTATTTTTATATCCATCACTATTTTCATTTTTTCTATGTCATAGAATGTCAATACTATATCATCAGCAAGTCTTAAATTTGTGAAAATATCACCATTTATGACTCGCAAGAAGCTGTGCTATAATTAATTTTGATTCGTTAAATAGTGACCTTCAATTTTTTATACACTTTTAGACTCCTTGCCAAACAATATTATTTTATTATATGTCCTATACCTAAATGTAACTGTTTTCGATTTATCTATAATAAAAACTAGAAATGAAGTAGTAACAACAGCTAATGTACTATTTTATTTAATCTGTTCCTCAGTAGGTTTCATTAATTTAAAAGATTAAATTAATTCAAAGTGATAATTTGACAAAATGTGACAAAGGAACCGATCATAGAATCAGTTATGCTGGTAAATCATTATTGCATTTCATTTCGAGTTTTAACTCTCGATGGATCGAAAACAGTTAGATTTAAGTATAGAACATGTAACAGAAAAAATGTACAAAATTTTGCAGGGAGTCTATAAGTGTACGAAAATTGGGGCCACTAAATACACAACACAGCTTCTTTCAAGTCACCCTGTAAAATTTAAAATATTGGAAAAATTCGTACTAAATGAAATGAAGATGTAATTCCATAATTTACGATCTCATTGTATATTTTTTCCCTTTCACTAGTTTCTTTTGGTCATAGTGGTTTTCGATTTACCTATAATAAAAACTAGAAATGAAGTAGTAACAACAGTTAATGTACTATTTTATTTAATCTGGAAAATAACCCTCATTGGTTAATTGACAGTAACCTAAGTGATTTATAAATTCCTTCTGAACATCCCTGACTACTTACGTAACAATTAACCATAATTCTTCAATATTTCATTCCGTTAATTCTTGTATGTCAATTGGCTTAGTTTGAAAAACTTTTCCTTTAAGGTATTACCAGAAGAAGAAGTCAAGAGTGTTTAAGTTTGGCCACCCTGGACGACCACTCAATTGGTGCAGTTCTTCCAATCCACCTGTTTGCGAAAATGTCATTAAGAAAGTCGCGAAGTACTGCTGCGTAATGTAGCGAGGCGAGGTCTTGTTAAAACCAGATATTTTCATGGAATAAAACTGAGTTTTCTTCTTCAGGAAACAGAGTCGAAAGTCAGAGGAATAAGTTCTTCTTGCAGAAAGATATTTATACCTTTCACTAGTTAAATTTTTCATCAAAAAATATCGGCTCCATAATGATAGTACCCACAATTTCAACCCACACATTTAGTTTTTGTCAGTATTGAGCGTGTTCCTCTCTCAGCCAATTTGGATTTACATCCCACTAATACCGATAATTTTGTGTGTTGACATTGCTATTTGAGCAAATGTGGATTCGCCGAAAAAAAATTCTGTTTTTAATAAAAATGGAATCCCGACAACACATTTCTTATAATAATTTAGAAAAATCAAAACGCTTGTCATAAACATCTTCATCAAATTTTTGAATGTCTTGCAATTTAAAAGGACGGAACTTATTAGTATGCAATATTTTTAATATCGTTGCTTCCGAAATATTCAAGTTTACGGTTAATACGGTGATTATCTTGGATACTTAATAATACGTCTGCTTTTTTGTCATCGTTAGTTGCTGGTCAGCCGCTTTTTGTGGCATCTCGAGCATGATCAAGCCGATGAAATTATTGCTCAATCCTACTCACTGATGACTGCGAAATTGGCGGAAGATTAGGATATTTTTCTTGAAATATCGCTACATTCTATCATCATAATAATGTCTACCCTCTGTTCCTCAGTGGGTTTCATTAGTTTCAAAGTTTAAATTAATTCAAAGTGATAATTTAACAAAATGTGACAAAGGAACCGATCATAGAATCAGTTATGCTGGTAAATCATTAGGACATTTCATTTCGAGTTTTAACTCTCGATGGATCGAAAACAGTTAGATTTAGGTATAGAACATGTAACAGAAAAAATGTACAAAATTTTGCAGGGAGTCTATAAGTGTACGAATTGGGGTCACTAAATACACAAGACAGCTTCTTTCAAGTCACCCTGTAATTTAAGATATTGGAAAAATTCGTACTAAATGAACAAAGTGGACTTGTTTGAAGGATATAATTCCATAATTTACGATCTCATTGTATATTTCACTAGTTTCTTTTGGTAATACTGCTTTTCAATTTGCTATTCGTTTCATAGTCTTTATCACTTCGTCTATTATTATGTCTGGTAAATCTTCTGTGGAGTTTTTGGTGAGGAATAGTCCACGATCTCTTGGATATAACTTCGGTTCTTTAGAGGCTAACGAATATAAGTTTTCATAAAATTTTTCGACCCGTCGAAGAATTCCGTCTTCACTTTAATATGTTTCCTATGTTGTCAGCAAGTTATACTATAAAACTCTTTTCGGTTGCTAGCTTATTTTGAAGTACTTTGGGCCCTGGGATTTTCTTCTATCACCTGTTTCATTATCTTGTGCTTTGTTGTCGCTAAATATTGTTTTATCTATTTGTTATGTTCTTTAAAATCCTTAATGAATAAAACCATTAAGAATTTTGATAGCTATGAGGTCTTTTATCTTCGGTTATTGTTGGTGTGTTTGTAAACTTTCATGACAGTTTGGTGTATGCAATAATAACATATTATTCATCGATGAATTTGTTTGGTGTATTAGCTTTATAAGAAAGTTCTGTTGCTAATTATGTAGTGAATTTTATCCTACATTGGTTTAGTGCGTCGTCATCTATTTTTATTTGTTCTTGCGGGTTGATGAGTTTGCTTTTTTCTAGCCTGGTATTTATGTTGATCATAAATCTTACTAGTACGAATAAGTTCTTGACAATGTAGGGTTTCCCAGTCGGTACCAACCGAAGATTACTATATACCTATATATTATTTAATTATTGGAATTAATATAAATTTTCGTTAATTCTAGTTTGGTTTACTAATTCGGTTAAATCCACTAAAACACGACATCTATTTAAATCCCAGTAATTAAATTTTTATTAATTCAACTTGATATATTTTCAAATGTAACATTCCAATTTAAGTAAGTACCTGCCACAACGGAAACATATGGATTTACATAACTCCAAAATACTAATTAAAATTTTAATTAGTTTGTCATATCTGTCCGAGCCAATTAGCTTTTCCAGTTGTGTAACGTTTTAGCTGCCAAGATTTCCGTAAATGGATTTATTTGAGTGGAAAAGTGATGTTGTATAATTTCTATGGGAAGTATTAATATAAACACATTAACTCACAAAAAATTGCGACCTTAAATTATATATGTATTTAAAGTTGAAATAGGTTTTTAACTTATGTTCAAATTTCTATCAACATTTAAATACGCTTTGTCATAATATGTCTTAATATACAGTGTGTCCCATGACAAACTGCCGCGATCGTTTTCTCGAAAAGTAAATTGAAAATTTTTTAAAATTTGTCAGATTATTAAAATCGATGGAGGCAATTCAGCTATTTTCAAGATGGTGGCATCGGAAGTTGGTGTTGCCTTCATGCTTGTTTATGACATATTTTAATTTTTTTATAAAAAATGGCCTTTGCAGGCCTAAACATACAACAGAAACTTCAATTTGTCATATATGCAAGCATTTATTATTTTATTAATTGGGGTGGGTTTCGCCCTAAAAGGGTATTTACTTTAGTGAACTGTGTTGATATTTTGAAAGTGATTTCCCTTATTAATGATAGATGACACCTTGATTAGTATTTCCAAAGAAATTCAAATAACATGCAATAACTCAAGTGATTCCATTCATTCATTTGTTGATAAAATACTAATGCCAAAAAATTTGTGGAGGTATTTTATCCTCACAGATTCATTGCTTTTTCTTAATAAAATTCGTTTATTAACATAATATATAGAAGTACACCGACAAATTTATATCACGTCATAATTCTTAGATGTGCTGTTTCTATAGTATGTATATTAAATATAAAATTACAAGTAGAAATCTGGCAATTTGGTTAGTATTCTTTCAATTGCTGATTTTTCACGAACTAATGGATATTTAAGAAGGCTCTTGGCCCATACCTCTATAAAATATTTCTTTCTGTAAGTTTGCCAAATAGAACAGAACCTCATATTGTTTTTTAAATAAGTTGAAAAACCTATGCCATTTTAAAGATTTCTCTCTAATTTTGTTTTCCTAAGATATTTATGTAGTTCCATAATTAACCTAGTGATATTCTAGGGTTATACACTTTTTCTGGAAACATATAAAACTCGAAAATTTGATTATTTAGTATACAGAAAACAATCTTACATTTCTAAATATTTTATAATGGGTTTTGCGAAAAAAACAACTCAAAAGTAGCCTTAAATAATATTGTCCTTGTGGAAATTTCAAGTATCGGTAAGTTAAAACCTGAACTAACAACGTAATAAAACACAAACATCTCGACAACTTTTTGGAAGAGATCTGATTCAGAAAAATGAGAACATTTTAGTTTGAAAGGAAACGTTTTTTTTTTCATTTTTGGTGTAAAATTCTATATTTATATCCTCTATTGCAATTAAAAACAGTGTGAATGTTACATTTGTAAAATTCAGTAAGCACCCTCACTACCGACGACACTGATTGGGAGATAAAAAAAATATAGGGTGATCAAAAACCAACATTAAATATTAACTTAAAAAACGGTAAAATTCAACTGTTTTAAAGGTAAACCTCCTATTTTTATAATGTTATCTTATTTATCATTAAAAATAAGGATTACTTTTTATAAAGTTGTCTAAAATTTGTAGTTTTTGGAATATTGGCAATTTAACACTTTTGCATCGTAAAAATGCTAAACGGCTTACCTATACAGGGAAATAATTTATTTTAATAAATGTTCAAAAATTCCATCCTGAACTTCCAAACATTTTTCGCATCTCTGAGTCAGTTTGTCATGCAGCTTTAATTGAATCTGGAGATAAGTTTTCGAACTCGTCCCTTACTCTTGGCATACAGTTCTCCATTTTATCCACTGGATTACAATAAACGATGTTTTTTATCGTCCGCCATATAAAATAATCTAAGGCAATCAAATCAGAAGAATGAAGAGGCCACAGAAAAGATCTATTGTTAGCAATTCACTTGTCCTAAAATGTTGATTGTAAGAAGTTGGTAACTAGAACTGTTCTGTGTGGTGGGGCCCCATCGTATTGGTAAAAAATTTGTCTGTGTTCCGTCAGAGGTAAATTGCTTAAATATCGATTATCTAACTCTACTAGAGTATTGAAGTATTTTTCTCCTACAAAAGCTAACACATAATTTAAAATGGGGACATAATTTGATTTGGAACTACTATTTAAGTTTTCTTTCTAAAAATGTTTCTTATAGCATCTTTTCTTACAGTACCAAATACGTTAAATTGCTAGGTTTCTTGAAAATTCCGCAATCTTTCTGCAAGGAAATTTAAATCGTTTCAAGAATGGGAATTGTATCCATTAAAAAGGTCATTTTTCATAAATTTTGTTTCATCAGACTAAATTATGTCGTCCAAAAATCGAGGATCGTCTTGTATCATCATTAATATAAATTTGTAAAATTGCACTTTATTCGGCAAATCAGTATCTCTTAGGTGTTGAGCCAAATGTGTTAAATAAGGGGCGAAGTTGTGTTTCAACAGTACTCTATGGCCTCATAGAGATTCCGGTTTGTCGAGCCACTTGCTTTAACGATGTCACAGGATATGCCGCAAAATTGCAATTTCGACATTTTCATTATTGGAAACAGATTTTTTTTATGTATGTTCACTTTTTGTATTGTTGTCAATTAAGGAAATATCAGAGAGTAAAAACATTATTGCTTGCAGGCGTGTAGGTGTTACTGTTATATCGAGAGTAGAGTCAATAAAAGAAATAGTAAAAAATAGACCCATCTCACTTACTAAGGTTTTTATTCACTCCTTTTCTGAATGAAGTAGACATTTTTAAAGTGTTTCTTATCATAAGTTTCCAATTTTCCAATTTTTGAAATTTTCCAGTATTTCTTTATCACTACTCCATGACGGTTTCTGTTTATTAAGATTTCTATCAGCAAATATCTGGCATGTTCTTGATAAAACATTGTTACATTCTCCATTGATAATAAACAAATTTGGATAATATTTGTGCATATAATTTAATCATACCGGTATAATTTTTATTACCAACTGTCAAATGGTAAGAAGTAGTGACTATTCTGTAGTGCTTCATAGTTTTCTTTCGCCGCGTTTCGCCGTCATAGTCAACTAATAAAAGTCGTAACGCGTTTTTACTATACAAAAAACGTTAAATTGATAATATTTCAAAAAATTCTCCGAGCTGACAACCTTTTACAAAGTCACGTTTGTTTTTAATGCTAAATAAGATAACATTATAATAAAATTTTTATAAAAAAATTGAACCGATTTCTAAAAGGGCGCTAAAAAGTGAAAAATAACTACAAATTTTTTTATGAAATTGAAATTTTTGAAGTCTGCGCTAAACTAATACCTGACAAAATATGATTCGCTTACACAGATTAAAAATACTTTATTTGTAATTGCTTTTTTACCATAATTTGTATATATTAGAAGTTATTTATATCATTTGGAAATAATTTGACGCCGACTTCAAAAATTTCAATTTCATATAAAAATTTCTGGTTATTTTCATTCAATTTTTTAATAAAAATTTTATTTTTCGATTTTTAGTTTTGAATTCATTATGATATTCATAAATTATTTGAATTAAGTGCTAATCGAGATTAGTGTACCTCGCAATGACTCCAAGGTGGCAGAAAAGTACCCATTTTATCTATAATTGTAAATCACCCAAAAATGAACCACTAAAGATTCTTTGATTCTTAAAGTTCTCCAAATACCAATGAAACTGTATCAAACAAATATTTAATCTGTCATAGTAAATCCGCTATCTTAAATTTCAAATTAATTTTAGATTGGTAATATAGGCCCCAAAACCTTCCAATATCGATATTTAAAGAATTTGAGATGTAAATCTCTTAGCGCGATATATTTTATATTGCGTATTGAGTTTGTATATGCCCCAAGAACCCCGCAATATCAATTTTACATAAAACCAGAAAATGTTAAATTTTTAGTCCCTCGTATTGTAACTTATCAACCTAATAGTTGTAAAAAATTAATACTTATTCGTAATACATCACCCCCAACTCCCTAATATCAAATCTGAAAAAGTGCGAATAAGGTAAAAGTTTCAACCCACCATATTGGATCCGCCATATTGAATTTCAAAAAAGTAATTTTAACGTCTTAATCTTATCTAAATCTAAACCCTTCAAAGACCCCTTAGTACCAATTTTAGATGAAATTCAGAAATTTAAAATTTCTAAACGGTCATATTGCATCTGGCATATTAGATTTTCTTAAAATAATTTTCTATTCGCTACACATCTTCAAAAACGATTCAGTTCCACATTTAAACAAAATCAAAAAATGTAAAAATTTTAGTCAGTTATATTGCGTTCGCCATATTCAATCCAGAAAAAATACTATTAAATTCATAATTTACACACTCTATATAGGTTTTGGAGAAAGTCGAAAAATGTAAAATTTTTAAGTCACCATATTGAATCCGCCAGATTGGGTTTTTCAAGAAATATTTTAATTTCGTAATTAACACTAACAAAAATCCCCCAATACTGACTTTAGACAAAGTCATGAGATATAGAATATTTAATCCTCCATCTTATATCCGCCATATTTATTTTTTAAAAAATAATATCAAATTCGTAATATCAATTTTGAAAAAAATTATACAAAATTAATTTTTTGTCCACCACATTGGATACGCTATATTGAATTTGTTAAAAATAATTTTAGATTCGTCATGTGTGATCCAGAAAACTCTCCCGTACCAATTTTGGTGAAAATCGGAGAAAATTAATTTTTTTGTCCTCCATATTGTATCCGCCATATTGAATTTTTAAAAAATAATTTTTCGTTCGTTATGTGAGGCCCCGAAAACTCCCCCATATCAATTTTGAAGAAAATCGGACAAAATCTTTTTTTTTTGTCCCCATATTGGATGCGCCATATTGAATTTTTAAAAAATGTATTGAGTTCGTTATGTGAAACCTCGATAACTCCCCCATACCAATTTTGGAGAAAATTGGATAAAATTAAATTTTTTTGTCCGCCATATTGGATTCGCCATTTTGAATTTTTAAAAAATAATTTCAGATTCGTTGGGTACAACTTCGAAAATTCCTCTATACCAATTTTGAAGAAAATCGGACAAAATTAATTTTTTGACCGCCATATTGTAAGCGCTATCTTGGATTTTACTGCACCAATTTCATCTAAAAAAATATGGGACCACCGCTGCAACTTCCCAAATATAACGTAAAAAATTTCGTTCAAATTGGTGCAGCTGTTCCGGAGTATTTCGGTGTACATACATAAAAAAATACATAGTCGACGAATTGAGAACCTCCTTCTTTTAGAAGTCGTTTAAAAATAGGAAATTTAGGTTTAAAAAAATTGACTTCTAACGATTTTTTTCAAGATAATATTTAATGTTAGTTTCTGATTACGCTGTATCCCTTCTGGAAGAAAACCAACTCCAATTAAATAATTAAGGCTTTCATATGGGGGAAATTGATAGTTAGGTTTATGCCCGCAAACGCCTGACATAAAATTTATAAATAAGTTAAAAACAGTTAGACTTAGTTATAAGACATTGTGTATAAAATATGTCTATAATCTTAAATTCAAATAACCTATAGGGTATTCTATTTAAAGTAAGCAAGAAGGCAACTACTTCTAGTATAACTGGGAATGCCACTATTTTGAAAATGTTTTAGCCATCCATTTTAGTATACTGCCAAATTTTAAAAATTATCTTGGGACACACTGTATGTTGCCATAAAATTTTGAATCATGTTCTTAATGTAATAGCATATTGCTTAACAGAAAATTAGTTAAAATAAAAAATTTATTATTTTAAACTATAAAAAATAGAAACATCTGGAAATATTTATTTAAATGTTTAGTCACAGATCTGTAGTTAAATGCAGTTTATTTAAAAGTAAAAATTTTACTTTATGTATAATTATGCCGCTAAACCCCTTTAAAATTGAATGGGACGTGCTGTATCGTGTATAAAATTCCTGTCAACTAGTTTACATATGCCTCAAAGGTAGACTCACTTCCCATCCTAGAGATATTAATAGAAGTTTACCCTCTCCTGAACATGTTTTTCATCATGATTACATCATTAACAGGGATGGCACTGAGAGTCTGGAAAGAGTTCCTGCATATCATAAAAGGCTCTTCCTCGAAATGGTTCATATTAAACAAGACGGCAACGCTATGAATAAAAAAAGCAACACTGGGAATCTGAGTGCTATTTACAGCTAAATTTTAAAGTTGGAAAAAGAAAAGTATTTGAGCCTTCTGGACAGTCAATCTCCAAATAAATATGTTTTTTCCATTGTTTGCTCTTATATTATATAAAAAAATCAAACAAGTATTTTTTTGCTAAACCTCACACTTGGCTACGCCACTGTTTTACGAATTCTGATTTCTTTCACTACTTAGGTTACCCACATCTATCACTACAAAATGGAGAAATAGTCGAGTGAGATGTTTTGCTGTTCGTGATTTTTGAAAATTTAATCAAATTATAACAATGCTATCATATTATGCCTTTAAATGTATTTAAAAAGTTTTAATGATGGGTCTTTTCCCTCTTTTCCACATATCTACTTGTTTCATATTCAAACTCAAACATTGGCGAGTTTCTTAATAATTATAAGTTAGGTTTAATATTTTATCTTTGTAAATAACATTGTAGACATGTCCTGAAGAAGAGAAAAATAAATTCTCGAAAGTTTGACACAATCAAAAAAGGATTTTTTCCTTATCAAGGCCTACAAATTTAAATAGACTGCATCCCTAATGACCCTAGTTTGGAATATATATATATATATATATATATATATATATATATATATATATATATATATAAGGGGCGGATCCAGCCTCTCTCTTTGGGAGGGGCGGTGATATCACAAAAGTACAGTATGGCAACAAAAGCAAGTTGTCGACAGGGAGGGTAAAAGTCAGGGTCGGGTGTATTTTTCTGAATTCGAAGCTCTTGAGGGGGTGATCGCAGGAATAAACAAGTTGTCGACGGAGGGGTGGAAGCCAGCAGTAAACACATTCCCAGTATAAGAGCCAGAATCGGGTCTATTATCCTGAACTCAAAAGTCTTGGAGGGGGGGGGGGCAATCGCAAGAAAAAGCAAGTTGTCGACAGGAGGGTGGAAGCCAACAGCATACACATTCCTAGTATAAGCGCCAGAATCGGGTCTATTTTCCTAAACATAAAGCTCTTAAGGGGGCAATCGCAAGAAAAGACAAGTTGTTGACGGAGAGGTGGAAGCCAACATCATACATATTCCTAGTATAAGAGCCAGAATCGGGTCTATTTTCATAAACATAAAGCTCTTAGAGGGGCGATCGCAAGGAAAAACAAGTTGTCGATGGGGGGGTGGAAGCCAATAGCATACATATTCCTAGTGTAAAAGGCACAATCAGGTGTATTTTCCTGAAATCTAAGCTCTTGAGGGGGGCGATCTCCCCCCCACTAGGATCCGTGCCTGATGATATATATATATATATATATATATATATATATATATATATATATATATATATATATATATATGTATGTTCACTTTTTGCATCATTGTCAATGAAGGAAATATCAGAGAGTAAAAACAACTTATTGCTTGCAGGCGTGTAGGTGTCCCTTTTATATCGAGGGTAGGGTCAATAATAGAAAGAGTAAAAAATAGACTCATCTTATTTACTAAGGTTTTTGTTCACTCCTTTTATGAATGAAATAGATATTTTTAAAGGGTTTCCTATCATAAGTTTCCAATTTCTCAACTTCTCTCCTACTACTTTTTGATATTGGAAAAATAAATTGAAACTTTTTATTTGAGGAGTGTAGGTGTCAATATTACGTCGATAGGAACATGTGCAATAAAACAATAGAAACTTGACTTGCGTTTCTTGCTACAATTTATATTCACCCCATTTAACAGAATAAAATAAGCTTCTGATTTCTCATTCATATATATTAATTTATTTTTCCAACTTTAAGTAATATTCTCGACGTCTTTCCCGTTTTTGCTTTGCCAAAAATCTCTTTTATTTCAGTTATTTCAGATATACTGAGGATGCGACGGTAATGAAATGAACTTCTTGTGTCTTTTGCCAAAATCCACTCCACGTCGGAAACCGAAGTAAATTATTGTTTCAACCGAGTGTTTTATTGCTGATAACTTGGCACCGTGGGTGTTATTTATTAGGGAAAATGTGCCAAATGATGGAAATATTTGTATTGCGAATTAAACGGTAAATATAATGGGCTAACAGATGCCAGAGGCGGTGGCAAAAGCTTGTATTTATGAGATATTCTCAGTAGTAAGAAAAACGAATATATTCTTGAATTGTTTGATCTTCAAGAAACAAGGGTAATTAGAAAAGATTTGATGTCTTTCTCTTTGCATTTTTACTTATATATTTGAAGCATAATTTAACTGGGCTTATCATTTTAGCAATGATTTAACTACTTTTCGGAGTAACTCGTTTTTTCGATTCCAAGTAAGTAAGGGATAAAAGTTCTTTTGGTTTAATAAGTTACTGTTTTACACCTACAGACTGTTAAAGAAAAAGAAAGACAGTTTATTCTATAGTGAAAATATAATGAATCAAGTGCGAACATCCCAGCATACAATTTTCTATATAAAATCCATATTTCGAACTAGAATAAATAGTTCTACTGCCTTAAGTTTTCTTAATGTCAATTTAATTCTTAAAAATCCTTTGGTTTAACAGTTGTCTTGAATTTGGTTGATCTTCAGAGTTCCCAGATATAAAAAAGACACGTCAAAAGAATATTACCAGTTCATATAAACTTTTTTCGTATAGGCCTCCTCTTCGGAGATATGGGCCCCCAAAGAGCTACAATGAAAGCAGGTTTCTTATACATAACTATTGAACCACCAGGTATATTTAAATTTTTTTAAATATGATGTATACCATGTAATACCCTTCAAATTACTATCCATGAAAGTGGTGTGAATTACTCGCATCTGTAGGGATGGACTATCTGTGTACCTATGACCCCATTTTTTTAGGCCTTGTTTGATTAGAACTTTGGAACGTTTTTTAAATACCTTTAACTATTAATCAAAGATTAAGTACTCTTCATTCATGTCGCTAATCCTAGCGGTTTTGGAAAAAACGTCAATTTATTTACATTGTTTTCCTTTGTCACCAGTTAGTTTCAATAAAAAATTAAACTAACTGCTTAGGAAAAAATTTCATAAGAGGATTAAACATGGACTCCGTGAAATCTGATACATTCGCGGGCACGACAAATTGAGGACTGCTGTACCCGTCATTTTAACTCAATGAAACGTGATTCTTCGTAGAAGTTCCTCCCTACTATTGACCGGAGTGGAATACACCAAAGTTTTGAGGTGTTCCCACATGCAAAAATCCAACTGCGTTAGGTCGGGAGATTGAAGAGGCCAGGCAATAAGTCCTCTTCTACATATCTTATGGTTTGAATAGACATTATTCTGGTGCTCCCACACAGCAACGCTGAGATAAGGTGGTGCTCCATTATGCATATAGTACATGTTTCGGCGGGTTTCAATTTGTAAGTACCCTACGAAATGGTGAAAAGCATTCTGAAGGAACTCCAAATAAAGTTTTCCATTCAGTCGTGCCGGCACTACGAATGGTCCAATCAAAAAATTGCTGATCATTCCTGACCAGACATTGATTAATTGGAGCTGATGTTGATGAAGCGAAACACTAGTTGTGTGAGGATTTTTATCAGTCCATACATGTGAGTTGTATAAATTTATGATACCATTTTTGGTAAACCCTACTTCATCCTTGAAGAGAATAGCGCTATTGAAGTTTATATTATTTCATTGCTGATCCAATAGCCAGTTTACAAACTGCATGCTACGGGGAAAATCTTCGGGAAGCAGTTCATCCACCTATATCAAATGATATGGATATAACAGCTGTTCTTGAAGAACTTCATGTACTTTTGTTTTCGACGTACTAGACTGCGCTGATAAGTTTTGAATACTCGTTGAGGGAGTATCATCTACCTCATTTAAAATATTTTCTTCTGATTGCGACGTACATACTGTTTTTCCCCGACCAGCATCAGTACTTCTTTTCCCGAAATTTCCTAAAATTAGGAAGAAATTTAATATTACCTTATTAAATGAAGTCGCCTACCACTCTCCCTTAGACGTTGGTCAACTCGTTGGCTTCCAAAGCATGGCAAGATTCTATACCATCCATCAGATGCATACTCAATAAACGTGTTTTCTATATTTCGAATTATTTCACATTTAATTTCACTACGAAATTCGAAAATCAGTAAATTAACATCCAAGTAAAGAATGAACGTGTCAGTGACGGGAAAGCTGACAAGTTCTAAAATGCAGGATATTTATTTCTTTCATACCTAGCAACGTTTGCAACAACAATACTTTGTTTTTGATGCCGATAAAATAAAACGCACATTTTTTGCGAATCTAGATCGAACTGCAAGTCACAGAATTAGACGTTTTTAACTAAATAAGTAAACTCTAATTTTGATTCGAATTTTTCTTATCATAAAGTTTTAGTTGAACATTTCATAGGAACAATGACGTATCTTTTATAGAAATACACCAAATACATGATGTAAATAAAATGACGTCTTTTTGAAAACGGTTAGGATTGACAACATGAATGAAGAGTACTTCATTTTTAGTCAATAGTTAAAGGTATGTAAAAAACTTTGTCCAAAGTTCTTATACAGGGCGCAAAAAAATGTTGTCATGAGTGTCACTGCGAGTCCGTCCCTGCAGTTGTAAGTAGTTCACAATACTTTCTTGGACAGTAATTTGAAGGGTCTTACAAGGTATATATGATATTAAAAAAATTAAATATACCTGGTGGTTCAGTAATTTTGTGTAAAAAACTTGAATCCATTGCAGCTCTTTCAGAGCCCATATCTCCAAAGAGGAGATCTATACAAAAAAAGTTTAAATCAACTTGTTGTATTCCTTTCACGTGTTTGCTTATATCCGCGAGATTTCTCAAATTTTCCCGAATTTCCTGTAGAAAAATTTTATTTATTAAATTTTTTAATTAAGCTTTAAGTAAATATTCAGAATGATCTCCATTTTCATATACACAGATTATTACTGCGGAGAAAGTTGAACTGCATACTTTCCATTATCTCTGCACCTAAGCATATCATGTTTACTGAAAATTGTATTCGTGTCCACAATTCTTCTTCAGTGTTTATAGGTCTACAGAATGATATCTGTTGAAGAGCTCTTTAAAATTATCCAAATCCGATGCGAAGGGTGGCCAATTAGCAGAAGCATTATCATTTCCTCCTCCGATGCATCGATTTTGAGAATTTTCATTTAAATGATTTGTAACTTTAGTGTGAAGTATGAGTGTGCATCGTCGTCCATGACCTACATATTTTGTCTAGTAGCCAATGGAAGGGCATTCAATAAACAAGGTAAATTTACTAGGTGTTTTAGGTAGTTTCAATTCATTTAAAAGAGGTTCACAGGACCAAAAAATAAATCATTGATCCCTGCCCATACGTTAATTTTAAATTCGTGTTGGTATTGCACAATCATGATTGCATCGGGTTTTTGTTAGCATCAACATGTTCGTTAGTAAATTTGTTATATCTATTCTTGCAAAGCAATCCTCATCGGCAAAAAAGTTCTTTTTATGAAAATTTATGTTATGTGCCATTTGTTTATTAATAATTCGACAGAAGACTAGTCTCAATTCGAGGTCGGCAGATAAAACCTCTTGTACTGTCTGGTGGTGGAATGGGGGCAGCGTTCTTTTAAAGTCATATTTAATGTGTTTCAAACCTGTGATTGGTGCTCAGACTCGGATTTTCTTCAACTCATTCTAAAATTTGTTTTCCAAACTCCGGTATTCTAGTCGTAAGAATTCGTCCAAACTATCGGTTCGCGTCAATTTTGTAATCTTTCTCTGTATATTCTCACCGACAAGTTCGAGAATTAAATGGTGAATTTTAAAATTAAACCATAAATATTTTTGTCAGATTAATTCGTTTGATAATACTCTTTAGTAACTAATGACGATACTTATTATTGCTAGATCGTTGCTATGGAAAGTTTTATTGTTGTCAACTTGTTGTCCCTTAAATATGCTCCAAATTTCTTGAACCAGTCCCGAGTTTGGATAAAATATGACGGGAGGCTACGACGAGTAAGTGAGTAAGTAAGACGCAATAAAGCATTTAAATTCGATTATCTCAGAAATGGTTGTTCACTATGATACCTACTATGTATAACTTTTTTGGACAGGAGATGTCAAAGAATAAGAAGTGAAACTGCAATAAGATCTTGATTATCCATCCAAAAAACTCCAAAGTACCACATTTAGTTATTATTAAGATAAATAAAGGGTTTTTCAATAAGAGGGTCCCGATTTTGTTCACAAATATTGACAGTTTTGCAACATGGGTTATCCTGTATGTAAGTAATAATGACACGCAAAAAATAAAAAGTATAGGGAAAATAGGCTATAATGTAATTTGTGAGAAAATTACACACACAATAATAGCAATATTCTTAACAAGAACGAATTAAAGAAGATATCTCAGGACAATGTTAAGAAATATTATGTTTTTTAGTTTCCTTTTCTACTTTCCATAAGAATTATTAGCTTCATTTTAAGAAGTAGTGCGCCATTTTATTTTATTAAACGATTTTATTATGGTAACGCTCGTAGCTACGGCCTTGCGGAGCGCTAAATTTCTCCACTTAGTTTTAAGGTTGTTGTAATATTATGTTATTTATCAAAATAATTTTATGCACTATTAAGAAAATGGAAGGGTTTCTCTGAATATTTATTATGTACTTTGGAAAATAAACGTAAAGTATTTTTTTATGAGGAAATATATTGCAGAAAATTAAATAGAGATATTATAGCTAGCATAAAATGTATATAGTTGCAGGTAATTTTTTATTTTTAAACGGTGGCAAACTTTTCCCTGCTAGATCGTTGTATTTATGTTACTTCAAAATAATTCTTAAGAAACACATGGACCTAAATTATTTCAAAAGTATGTATCCTAATTAATAAAAGAAAAACCATGACGAACTTTTAGCATAGATATTAGTCCAGTGAAGCATTGACCATTTCGGGACATCTGAAACAAGCCATTTGGAAAAATTAGTATGAAAACAAGAAATACGAACACAAAATATATACAGGTAGATTCACTAACATGATTTAAATTTAAAACCACCCTAAATTGACAGCAGAGGGCTTAAACTGACAAGAACAACAATAAGTTAAGTAAGTCTTAAACCCTAAGAATATTAGCATAAAGAATTTTTTATTTTGTTGAATTATTGAGCCGGCAAAAATCGAGAACTTTATTTATTTTTGGGATGCAACTATTTCTTTTACATATTTCAAGGCTTTATCGCAAAGTTTTTATCCCTAGTATATCTACATAAGCATTTGTTTCTATAAAAGAGTTTTTTTGTTAGTATATGTAATATAAATTATGACATTATCATAAGCAAAACAAAACTGTCTGATTATAAGATTTAAATTTCATGACAACTACATCGGGTTTAAATGTTAAATCTTCTTAGTGAATCTGGCTGATAATGTTTTAGACTTGTGATCACCTACTGAGCTGAAGTGAGAGCTTATTAAAAAAGAATTGAGAACGATAAAAATGAATCTCATAAGAATGTTAGCAGAAGACACTAAAGGATTGACAAACCAATATATCACATTTAAGACAATTGTAAAGCTCGGGATGTGGAGCCATGATTGAGAAGGAGAAAACGCAAATCGAATGCACATGAGATACCAGACTAATTTACAATGAGCCACACTACGAAGAAGACCAAAGAAATTACGAGATAACTAGCACTCGCAATTGCAAGAAAAATAATAACAAATAAATCCAGATTAGGCAGGCGATCGAAGTTATTAAAGAGAGATGAGGAAAAGAGGAGAAGGCAGTGAAGAAACAAAAGAAGAAGAAAAATATATAAGCCTAAATTTTGGGTCTGTAATTGACAAAAATAAATTATTCTAAATATCCAAAACAACGTAAAAGTCTTGCTATTTTCACTAAATAATTTTAACTACATAAATGATGACAATGAATGTTACTAACAAAACTTAAAGAAGGTGAATTTTAGTTGCCTTGTAATTTAAATTCAATCTGTATAATTGATTTCATAATAGTTTTATTAACATCTAAAAATGTTCCTGATATTTACTTTGTGGTCTCGCCAACCTACAAATTAAATTGCACAGCAAATACTTATATTCCCAAAAATAACTTTTAAGAAATACATGAAATTGAATTATTTCGAACCATTAAGTTTATATAAATGTTGATTTTTGTTAATATTATGTTACTAATTCATATAATACAAATAAATAGAATAAAATCTAAAAATCTTATTTGAGTGAAAAGTCTCCTGAACTTATAGGCCATAAGCTAAAATAATTTTGAGAACGCTCTTTTGAGTAATAAAAACTCTTTAAATGTCAGTAGACTAGCCCCAAACAACAATGTTGTATGCAAGGGTTGATTACACAACAGCACAATAGAGACTTTAAGGTAAATTCGCTTTTACTAATTTTAGAATATACATTTGATATTTGTCATTTTTAAATAATTTAATTATTACAGTAAATTTTTTTAGACATTTCAGGGTAAGAGGTAGCCAACTATTGGAAGTTGTTAACAAGGTAAATACAAGAATAGCCATAATAGTACGCGACAGTTGGTAATACTCAATAAATAACTATGAGCGTTTGAAAGTTTGAAAAAAAAGTGGCTTTTTAATTTTAGAAGCTCAGATATTGATTATGACAAAAACTTTTAAATAGTTAGTTGTAGATAGTTAGAAAATCTACAGTTTGAACTATGGTGTGATTTATTTTGTTAATTAGATATTGCAAATATGCGAAAAACCGTTAAAATTGGTGTTTTTTGTTTATGTAATAATTTTTACAATAATAACCTTTTCGTTACTTTTAGTCCTTTAGTTGAGAACCTATACTATAATACCATATACGTTGATTGGTTTATAAAGCAATTATTTTTTAAATAATTTATCGTGGGAAACCGATGCTTTTTTTTTACCAAAACCGGTTTGTGTTTTACTT
Organism: Diaprepes abbreviatus; assembly: GCA_034092305.1. Classification (NCBI taxonomy): domain Eukaryota; kingdom Metazoa; phylum Arthropoda; class Insecta; order Coleoptera; family Curculionidae; genus Diaprepes; species Diaprepes abbreviatus. The sequence continues at coordinate 20,422,711 of JASJET010000103.1, forward strand.
TTAATCTTGTATAATCATAAAATATTATTGGTTATTGTATTTTTTTATGAAACATGCCGTTTTTTATGTAAAAAAATATTTTTTTTTCCTATGAACAACCTGGGTTGAAGGCTCAACTATTACTTGTGCGACATTCTGGATTTGAGAGCTGGGAATTTTCTTTGTACATTAAAAATTTTGCTTTCTATGACCAATAGGAGGAAAGCTACGGATTTATTTTTCATAAAATCACTGTGGATTTGTTTACAACAATTAAGAAATCGTTTCGACTGTATTAAATAGTTTGAAGATTGTATTTTTCATTACTGTTAATAATTCTGTAAAATAGTTATTTAAACAAATTAAAAACAATAGTCAAAATAGAACGGTGCTGGTTGCGGTAGCCGCGTGCTAGCTACCAGAAAATAGAGACGGAAACTTCAAATCTAGATGGTAACTTTTGATAAAACAATATTAGTCTACTAGTAATACACAGCTGTAGTTTTTAAGTGATATTTTAAAGTAACAATTAAGTCACGAGGGATTCCAGTTTAATCGAGTAAATTTTGGTTTGCTTCTAAAATATTTGGGACTTAGGCTTGATTCTCACTATAGTGCCGCTCTCGATATGACCTCGGTTCCCTCTCGGTTCGATACATTTTTTTTAAATGAAAAAGAGTTTACGATATCGAAATATTTTACCGGACCGAGAGCGTATCGAGATCGTATCGAAAGCGGCGAAAATATTGGGTGAGAAGCAAAATTTACGAAAAAAAAATATATCTAAAACTGGAAGCTAGAGTGGTTACTGATTATTTTTATTTATCTTTTAATATTTGTATATGGGATTCTTTAAAAAATATAAAAAATGGTCGAAAATTTCTATGATTGAAAATTACAAAAAGTATTTTGTTTTTAAAGCGTTTTTAAATTGACAGAATTTTCTTGCGTTGTAGAAGTTTGAACATTACTTTCAGATCGAGTGTTCTTTTAGTTTTCACTGGAGTTGTTTAACCAATATTGTTACTGATAATATACAAGTTCAATGATTCGAGTGAAACATGTTTAGAAGTGACAGCGAGCATCTTGTTCAAATAATGGCATTATAGACATTTTACAGTTATCTGTGTTCGTTGGTTTTCCAAATTTCTGGCAATATTTATATAATAATTACTTTAGTATTAAAAGTTTTAAAGGCTGTTTGCGTTTTAAAATGCATTTAAAATCAATATTTTGAATGTCCAAAAGCATTTAAAGATCGTAGTTATAGTATTGTAATGCTGAAATATCTACGATGCGATTGAAAATTAGCAGGAACTTAATCGCGGTTAAAAACCAATATGCGTTTTTTTCAAGATAATAGGCAATGATAGGTCCATTAACAAATTTATGAACGTAATTTCTTTAGAAAGAGTTAAGTGATAAAGAGGTAAATAATCCTCTGGATTTGAAGTCGCTGCTTTCGTTCCCAATAATCTAGCCTGCGGTTACCTCGACCATAGCACAGGCAGGCTACGGCTGCCTCTCTATTTTTACATTAATTCTGAATATATTTAAATAACAGTTCCACACACATGTTATAAATTACACCAAAAATAATAAACAACGATGAACAACTGAAGAAACATTAGATCTCATGGGGGAAAGGAGGTAGTATAAGAACAACATAAAGAAAAATAAAAGGAGGTCAAACAAAGATACGTGCTAAGGAGAAGTGAATGGAGACAAATACAGAGAAAAGGAAGAACTAGGGAGAAAACTTGATACATTCAACATGTACAAGAAGGTTAGAGAAGTTTCTGGCTTGTTCAACAAGAAGAGCCCTAATATCCTAGTAGATACAACAGGCAAACCTCTTTTTGATGAACAAGAAATCCTTAATGTCCTACATAACTGAATTATTTGAAGACCAAAGATCAAACATATCAGATGCTGTACATCTGCTGCTACCCTGAAGAAATACTAGAAGGATTTCTGAAATCTGTTTTTATAACACTACCAAAAAAAAATATTTAGCGAATACAGATTATTAAGTCTCCTAAGTCACACTTTGAAGGTTTCTCTGAATATTATCCATAGCAGAATAAGAAATAAATGCGAAAGAGACCTAAATGAGACCCAGTTTGAATTTGAAAATAGCCTTGGTAGCGCAGACGCGATATTTGCTCCAAATAGGTCGAGATCAACCTAAAGACATTTTTGTATCGATTACTGGATAATGTTTGACAGGATGTATGTATGTATGTGCGTAGAGTTGGTTTGTACACTGCAACCTGGTAGATCTATTGTGTCCCCTACTGCTGCCCCTATCGTAAAAGTTATCTTATCGGCTAGAGCAGGTCCTTCAGTCCTATTTCCCTCAGGAACCTCAGGATGTTGAACCGCTTCATGGTGGGTAGCTCCTCTTCTTCTATTTTGTATGCTCTCAAGAACCGCATCCTAGGGTTTTGTAGAACGCTGCACTCTGCCAGGATATGAATAGAGATTTCGTCCTCCTCTTTACAGAATATGCACTCTTCTCTTTTTACTAGTCCGAGTTTCTTGAGGTGTCCTTTCAGGTGGCAATGCCCCGTCAGGACCCCTGTCGGAACTCTGAGTTGATTTTTACTCAAGCTTATGTATTCTTTGAATCTCTTCTGGTCGTAGTTCCCCAGAAGTATCTTAGCTTGTCTCAATCCTTGCAGCTCCATCCAATAATTGGATCTCCTGCTTTCTTCTTCAATCTTTAGTTCTTCCAGCATTACGCTGCTACTGATTCCACAGAAAGGCTCTTGCCCCAGAAATGGTATCTCAGCCCCTTTCCTCGCGAGCCTGTTTACTATTTCATTCCCCTCTATCCCGGTATGTCCCTATACCTACATGAGGGTGACTTTATTATTTTTACTCAAATCATTCAGTTCCTCTGACAGGACACAACATGTACTAAAGAATGCTGGTGTTCCTGGCTAGGAGGTGCAGGTTATAGAGAATGTAGATTGGCGTCAAAGGGCAGTGGTCCGAGTTAATGGTAAGCTCAACAAAGAATGTCAAATTCAGCAAGGCGTCAGATAGGGATATATTTTCTCTCCGTTGCTGTTTAATTTATATTCAGACAAAATTTTTAAGGAATCCCTACATAATAAAGTATTTGAGGTTAAAATCAACGACGAACTAATAAACACGATTTGTTATGCCAATAGTACGGTAATCATAAGCGATAACCTTCAGGATCTACAACAACTTTTAGATTCTGTCAATAGGATTGGAAAGAAATGGGACTCAACATAAATGTTGCTAAAAACAAATTTATGGTTTTTCAATCATCTACCATATCCAGACGTTTCGCTGTTTATAACCGGGCAATTCGTTGAAAGAGTTTCCCACTTTAAGAACCTTGGATGTTATATTACTGAATAGCTTCACTAGCACAACTTTTCTAAAAATGAGATCGCTTGTCTACAATGACAATATAAATTTAAAACTTCGCCAAAAGATGGTTGACTGTTACATCTGGTCAGTGCTGTTGTATGAAGCGGAGGTATGGACATTGAAGCCATGATCAATCGTTTCAAGCCATTTGAAATGTGGTTGCAGGGGCGAATGCTTCGAATCCACTGGGTAGCTAGGCAGAATAATATATCGATTTCCGATAGAGTAGATGCTACTCGTGAATTGCTGACAACTATAAAATGCAGAAAAATAGCATATCTTGGCAGTGTTCTCAGAGAGGATCGGTACACCATTCTTCAATTGATAATGATGAGTATGATCGAGGATTGTAGAGGTGTTGGAAGGAGGCAGATCTCCTGGCTGAGATACATCCGTGAATGGACAGGAATACACAGTTCTGGTCAGCTATTTAGAACAGCAGAGAACCGTAGTCACGTCATTGTAATTGCCAACGTTAGAGGGACCTGACACGTCACAGCAAGAAGAAAAACGGTTCTACAAAATTATCAACAACGATGAAAAATATTATCTTTTGACAGTTCAATGCTATCGGAACGGTATACTTATTGTTATAAAAAAGCCACAGTGACTTTTGAAGAAAAATCAGTAACTTTTCTCCTATTGGACAGAGAAAGTTTTTTTTTTAAGTCTGCAAATAATCCCTAGCTTTAGGAATATTAAAACTTGAGTGAGGTACAGCCCTATTTGTTTATAAGGAAAAAACTACCATTTTTTACGGTATGTTTTTATTTAAAAAATCGACTTATCTACAATATTTTATGAAAATATGGGTCTTAGGAGTAAAACGAAAGGTTTAGGCTAAAAACGCGTCGTTTTCCCACAATAAGTTAATGAACTATTGCAGAAAAAAAAAACAACGGTTAATTTAACGATTTTTTCGCACATTTACAATAACTAGTTAACAAAATGATTTACGCAACAGCTCAAATTGTGGGTTTTCTCACAATCTACATCCGATTATTTAAACATTTTTGTCTGGAATTAATACCTGAGCTTCCAAAATTCCAATAGTCGGATACTTATTGCAATGAAATATATTGGGTCAATTTTTTACCGATTATACACGAAACATATTTATAATCAACATTAGAATTAAAATATAAAAAAATGGACATTTCATTGTTTTTGAAAAATAAAGTTTAACAAAAAATTTACCACATTTGTGCGCTGAAGTAGATTTTTATACGCCAGTTTTAACATTTTCCGTACATGTAATTTTTCAATTACCCCATTAACAGTTGAGCTACAAGACTTTTAACGATAATAAATGCGACAATTTATAAATGCATATTAATTCTATTACTTTGTAGTTAAGACTGCCACATAATTCTCAATATTCGATGACCTGATCAAATAGGTATCGGATATCTAATTACCGAAAATTCTGCAACGGCTCTCTCTGTTTGCACGTTTCATTACCCAATTTTATTTTGGCCAATGCGCTTGAAAATTTTAAATAATTTTTTGTGCTCGAGGCAGAAAATAAACAGAGTTTAAAATCCTTATTTGTAAATTATCCAATGGTTTGTTTCCAAAGATTTATGTTATCAGGATATGGATATTAATATATATATATATATATATATATATATATATATATATATATATATATATATATATATATATATATATATACAGTGTGACCACTAAAGTCCACATCATATGGGATTTTTTTATTAATAGCTTTATTCTAAATGCAGTTTTTAGCCCAGAGACAAATTACGTTTTCAAAAATAGTTATTTTGTGAAGTTATCTTATATAGGGTCAAAACAAATAAACTTTGCATAACATGTGGCCAAATTTTAATGGCCCTATTTGGATTTTGTGGAAAAACACTCATTTAATATAGCGTTACTTTAAACAAAATATATCTGGAATGAAGCATTGTCAAAACTAAGAAGTTTTATGTAGGTTGCCTTGAGTCTTATTTTGCAACAGGGGTACAATTTACAAAAAATGGACAAGAATCGAAATTATCGTAGAGAGCAAATGGGCTAAAAATTGCATTTAGAAAAACTTTTTTTAATAACTTTTTTCGATATTTTGAGATATAACTCCACTTTCGAATTTTTTTTTGGAAAAAATTAAAATTTGACAGATAATTCTAATCATGTGACTACTATTTTTTTGATTAATATTTATATCGATCAAAGCCGAAATTGTTGCAAACGTCAAATTTCGAATAAATCTTCTAATTAAAAAAAATCCTATATGATGCGGACTTTATTGGTCACACTATATATATATATATATATATATATATATATATATATATATATATATATATATATATACAGGGTGTCCAAGATAAGGATCCTAAGCATGGGGATCTCAGTACCTGTTGGAGTTACAGCTTAGGTTAAATTAGAAAAAAGTTGCGTACTTTGAAGCGTATTTACATGCCGTTGAGAAACTTTAAAAATTTTCATGGCCAGCTGAGATATTGGGGAAAAACGAAAATTTGACGAAATAGATTTTATTTTTTTGTGACTTTATTTTAAAAGATATTAAAAAACTAATAAAACTTTTTCATTGGCACTTTTTAGATAATACGTGATGGAGTTTTTAAATTTTATATCCGACGTTTTGTTTTCGAGAAACCATCATCAACTTTATTTTTTTATATGGCCCAAAAAAAAAGTATACCCTGTATCTGATTCCATTTTTTATTACAAATTCAACGATGTATCACATGTCATATTTTTTTTGTTAGACAAAAAAAAATGCGATTTTTCTATTTTTTTAAACATATTTTTAAGTAGGCTTTGCAAACAAATAATGCTTTGACACTTTGACGTAAATACCTGTTATTCTGTCACATATGACTTAATTTAATGTTTATGGTAAGACAAAATAATAATTGTTAAGTTGATTTAGAGTTATTAAGTTGTTTGTAGAGTTCTTGTCGTTGTTGTTACTGTTGTTATTGTTTATTGTTGAATAATTATTATTGTGTTATTATCGTCGAATATGCCGGGTGGCCATTATAGTCATGAAGAAAAGTTTGACATGCTGACCTGCTACATTTTGTGCCAGAAGAATACTATAAATACTGCAGCAATGTATCTAAATAAATTTCCAGATAGAAAGCAACCATGTAAGTCCATTTTCTTAGAGTTGGCGCGAAATTTAAAACAATATGGATCATTTAAAAAGCCAGTTTCATCCCGAAAAAAGGATTCTTCCGAAGAAACCCAAAATAACGTATTACAAGCAGTTGTTGAGAATCCTGACATCTCTTGCATGCAAATTGAAAAAAATATAGGAGTAGCCAAATCCACTGCTCAATTTATTTTGCGTAAAAATAGATATCACCCCTATAAATTTAGGATTTGCCAAGCACTTAAACCAAGGGATCTTGAACGACGCCGGCATTTCTGTGAGTGGTATACACGCGCATGTGAAGATGATATCAATTTCCCTGCAAAAATAATATGGTCTGACGAAAGTCTAGTCACTAATAATGGTGTCTTTAACCGCCGGAATACTCATTACTGGGCGCAACAGAATCCGCGTGTTCAAAAAATTTCAAGACATCAGGAGCGTTTTGGGTTTAATATGTGGTGTGGAATTTTCGGTACCAAAATACTAGGTCCATTTATCTACCATAGTTCGTTAACTGGAGAACGATACCTTCAATTATTACAAAATAATTTAGAAGACTGCTTGGAGGATTTACCTCTGGCACAGGTTAATACCTGTTGGTTTCAACAAGACGGTGCTCCTGCACATAATTCTAGGCAGTTTCGCGAGTATCTTACGCAGCGATTTCCTGGAAAGTGGATTGGAACCTCCAGTGAAGTGCCTTGGCCAGCGCGATCTCCGGACTTAACCCCTATGGACTTCTTTCTTTGGGGGTTTCTTAAAAGCCAAATATACCATCATTCTTTTGAGACTGAGCAGCAGTTACGAGAATGTGTAACTAATGCATTCAACAGTATTACACCTGACATGTTGCGTGATGTTTAAAATTCTACCATAAGAAGATCATATTTATGTCTGGAAAATAACGGAAATCTGTTTGAACACCTGCTTTAAATTGAATAAAAAAAATTGTTAATTTATTTGTTGTTTTAGTTATTTTTAAATAATTTATTATTCTTTGTATATCATTAAAATAATGATTATCTTATGGTTAAATTTATGGTAGATTAAATTTTCTTGTTTCTAAGTAGTACTATGCTCCATTCAGCTTCATTGCTCTGTAAATAGATATTAACTAATATGTGAGATCAATAACTCATAACAGGTATTTACGTCAAAGTGTCAAAGCATTATTTGTTTGCAGAGCCTACTTAAAAATATGTTTAAAAAAATAGAAAAATCGCATTTATTCTTTTATCTAACAAAAAAAATGTGACATGTGATACATCGTTGAATTTGTAATAAAAAAGGGAATCAGATACAGGGTATACTTTTTTTTTGGCCCTTATAAAAAAATAAAGTTGATGATGGTTTCTCGAAAACGAAACGTCGGATATAAAATTTAAAAACTCCATCACGTAGTACCTAAAAACTGCTAATGAAAAAATTTTATTAGTTTTTTAATATCTTTTAAAATAAAGTCACAAAAAAATAAAATCTATTTCATCAAATTTTCGTTTTTCCCCAATATCTCAGCTGGCCATGAAAATTTTTAAAGTTTCTCAACGGCATGTAAATACGCTTCAAAGTACGCAACTTTTTTCTAATTTAACCTAAGCTGTAACTCCAACAGGTACTGAGATCCCCATGCTTAGGATCCTTATCTTGGACACCCTGTATATATACATATATATACAGGGTGTTTCATTAATGGTAGGCGGTTACCATATCTCAGAAAGTGATAGTCCAGGAACTTTGGAAAAAAAATCCGGTTGAAGAAAGTGACTAAGAGAACTGCTGTAATTATATAATTCATAACCTTACAGTCTATAATATTCAAATTAATGATATTCATAATGCTATATCTTATGACATACCATTTGTTTTATTGTATTTGAAAAATATTCTGATAAAATTGAAAACATAGACACAAAGTATAGCAAGTTGTATATTATCAAAAATTAAAAAGAAATAATTTACTATTCGCTAACAATGAAGTTTCATTGGTACAAGTACCACATATTATTAAATTTTCTAATTATACAATATGAATTTTGTTATTAAGTTATTACCAGTTTCGCTTGCATTTTAACGGAAAATTTAATTTAAACTTTGTTAGTTTAACGTAAAGTTGAAACAGAGATAAGTTTGTAAATAAAGAATCGAATGATTCTCCTCTTATTTAAACTTATTGAATCTATATTATCCATAAGGCCAACGTAAAAGAAGACTTTTTAAATTTATTTGAAAACCCTACATCACACGTTGATATATGTATTAGACAGTGTTTTCAGAAATTTCAATTTTTTTACACTTGGACAATTTATTAAGGGGTCAGATTTCTTGAAATACCTATAAATATTTTTTTGAAGTTTATATAAAATACAAAATATTTTTTACGTTGCTACGGATTTTTTAAAATTATTAGTAGGCTGTGGACAAACTACACTTTTCGTTATCAACTTCCACGGTCTCTTTCTATTTAAAATAAAAAATATCATGGTAATGCAAAAAGTATTTCAATCATTCTACTGGGTTTCGAATTTTGTCTGCTCACTTTAAGTTTTAAAAAAATCGGAAAAAAATATTATTGCACTATTGAAAAAATAATAAGGCATTTCGAATTTGAGCCCATAAGGTGAAGGAAAAGCTGAAATATGCCGGTTTGAAGTCGTTTATTCTCTAATGCTTGCTAAATCTACAGTTTTGGCACGATGTGAAGTCTGAGAAAAGCATTTTTTTGTCTTGAAAAGATCATCCCAACCGGATGACTTATTATATTTTAATGCGAATGGACTTTTTTACAGCATCAATCGAGCGACGCTTTTTTGCGGGTTTTCATGATTTTTATGCAAATTTAAACCCTCATAGTATCATGAGATTTGATTATTCCTTAACTGATAAGATTTTTTTTAAATGCCTCCAATTTCTCTATTTACGAAATCGGATTGCTTAAAAGGAATCAGAGATATCAGCTTTTACGGGGAGTTCTCTTTCCAAAAATTCGAAATTTTCAGAAGGCTGACGCAAAAAACTTACCTTTTATTTTTGATGCTTAAATTCGTACTGAATTGCGTAAGAAACACTGAAAAATTTTGCCGACCATTTTTAATCTTTTTCCATCTTGTATTGCTTTTCCATCTTTAAGTGATTGCCAAACTTAAAGTTTTATTTCAATTTCATTATCTAGTTTTAATAAGAATCGGCAGTACTAGTTTTGCAACGCTGTTTTTAATAATTTTCGAGATTTTAAGATATGTTTTAAGCCCATTCGAGTTTTTATTCTTTTTTGATTCTTAAGGGATAATTTTGTTTCTTTGGAGTGTCTGTGCGAGACATTATTTAATATTCTTATCAACTAATATTAATATATGCCTAAATATAGTACTATTATACTCCTTGATTAACTGAAACTAGTTTCGAATGTTTTACAACCTTAAAATAATCATTTCACTATGGGTTTCATGTCTCCTATGTAGTACTAAACTATGCAAAACATGATATTACCCGGAAATGTCACCCTACACTTGTAAATTAATCTAAAAAATGGAAAAAAAGGTTCAAAATAGTTAAACATCGATCCAAATATGGAAAATCAAATTCTTACTTAATGTTTCTCCTACAACCAAGAAAAGATTTAGGCACCTAAAAGAATGTTTTTTGTATCAGCCTCCAGAAAATTTTTAAAATTTTCAGAATAAGACCTCCATAATGGCTAATATATCTACTTTTTAACCAATTTAAGTTTTTCGAAAAATGACTAAAATGTTTTTCCAAGACAAAAATGTTTGATCTTATGAGTCAAAAAAAAGTAATTCAAATTACGTCTGGATATCACAAAAAGTATCAAAAACAGTACTGTACAAATAGTAAACCAATTCTATTTAAAATGTTAAATTAAATTAATTGATTGGAATAGTTTTTTAACACAAAGTAAACGCTTTGTCTTGAATTAAAATCTAGTTATAACTCTAAATTCAGAGAGGGTTTAAAATTGTAAAAGTAATCTAGGAAAGATTGAAAAAAATTAAAAACGGAAAAAAATATAAGTCCTCGATAGGGCAGTTAAAATTTTCTCAGTGTTTATTATATATTTAAGGAAAGGTTGAGGCATTCAGACTAAAAAATAACAATATAGACTTTCGTATTAGCATCTTAAAAATAATACATTTTGCAAATTTTCGAAAACACACCTCTCATTAAAGACCCATCTCTTCATTTCTTTTTAACCAAGCTGAGCTTTTCAAAATAGAAACAAAATATCATTCTAAAACGATGAACATAAATCTCAAAAATTATGATTCGAGATCTTACTGGGGTTGTAAGCATGCCTGAAGATCACGAAAATAAGCAAAAACAGCGTTATAAAAATGATATTTTAAAGAAACCGATCCTAATTAAAAAAATATAATCAATTAACTGGTTGAAAACATCATTTCCAGATGAAAAATAGTTTTTCTAACAATTTAAGTTGAGACAAAAATTTGGATTTGGCGAGCATTTAAAATAGAACAAGTAAAAAATCTATAAAAAATGGAAGAAAGGGTAAAATGGCAAGAAATCAATACTTTCAAATCGATAAAAAATACGGACCCAAATGCAAGAGATACAATTTTTTCAGTGCTTCTTATGCGTTTAAGTGAGGGTGTAGGCTCCAAAAATATAAATATATATTTTTTTGCATTAGCCTCTTCAAAACAAAACATTTTTTCAATTTTTGGAAACTGTAAAGGCTAGTCATTTTTAATTAATTTCAGTTTTTCAAAACAGAAATTGAAGGTCTTTTCAGGACGAGAAAATATCCCCTTATCAGAAAGAAAGAAAAAATCAAAACTCAAAGTATTATGAGGGTTAAAACTTGCCCATACTAGTGCTGTAAAAAAGCCAATTCACTTTAAAGGTATATAATGAACTAATGGGTTGGGGAAGTCTTTTCAAGATAAATAATGAAATGAAATTTCATACCGAGCACAGATTCTCGATTTGACGATATACAAAAACTAGGCAAATAAAAGCCCAATTTGGAACCTCAAACGGACATATCTCAGCTTTTAGGGAAACTCCAAGGCTGAAATTCGGGAGATAGTTTCTTTTTATAATTATACAGTTACTTATATTTTTTTCAGATTTCTTTGAAACTTAACTTGCGCACGTATAGTTTGAAATTTAGAAGAATGACTCACTCGTATAATATGATAATTTTAATCACAAATACTTCTTTAATAGTTTAGGCCATGGACTTGTTATCAAATCTCTCTTAAATAGATCAAATGTCCAAAAATGCTGAATTCGATAATTTAGTTGATGTGTTTGTCTGTTCTTACCAAAATTTTTTTCACGAAATTCACAGACGCACACAAAGTACCCCATTTTATATACATCTTAATAGAAAATTTTATTTGCCCGATAATATATGTTAAATTGAATTTTTCATAAATGATTAAGCGATTTCTTTAAACATAATACCTTTTTTTTTTATAAATCTACGTTAAATTTGTTAGTAAATAACGAAACTGACTAATTTTTAATAATCTCTAATTAATAAACTTTTATCTTTTTTGTTAAGTAGAGATTTTTAATTTATTACGGCGAAAGTAAAAACGGATTATTTTTTAATCTCTAGATACTTAAAACTTTATAAGAAAGCGGAGCATTTCGTAATCTCGTTCTAATGGTTAAAGTTTTATATATATTTATTTCTGGATTTGTATTTTACAGCAAATTCATACATGAAAAATTTCATCAATTTATCTCAATCATGGTAAAAATCACGAATTATTGGCTTAAAATAAATTATAGACCATGGCTAGACATTCTACCCAATCAGTGATATGTAATTGTTTTTGTTTGTTATTCTCAACACGTAAAATATTATCTAAGCCGCACTCCCAAAAATTGTAACTGTGGGTTTCTAATTCACTAAAATTTTGCAAATTAGAATATGTTCTCTAAATACCTAATACCAAATTCTTGTAAAATTTGTTTAAGCTGACAATAAAAGGTTTAAACCGATAAGTGGAACAATAAGTCGACTGAGTCTCCAACCTTAAAAATACAAGAATAAAAAAATGGTTTTCATTGATTTCCAAACCGGTAAAAATAAAAAAATTTATTTTTTTCAAGAGACAACTATTTTGACTAAAATGTGGTTATCGTACGTGCAGTGTTTTTGTTTTTGTTTATTTTTTACGACGTTTCGATTAAGTTATATCTCTTATCGTTATCAAGTATAAACTGAATGTTTTGTCTTAAGGCTACGAGCGTATATACGGATTGTGTCCATTAAAGGGCAAAGTTTCGCTTACCTGTACACACCTCAATAATTTGATGTTACAAAGTAGCGACTGCCAAAGATTAGGTATGTTAACACTGGGTTTACTGAATATTTCATTATTATTTTTGATGTAAACTGCTTCCATAAATTTTCTTTTTTTCATGTTGGTTTCATATATATTGCCGCAGCTTCAGGCCATTTTATATGGTGTTGTTTATCCCAGGCGTGTTCTGCTATACCTGATGTCGACGTTTACCCTTTTGGTGTATGTGTTTTATGTTCCTTTATTCCAACTTTTAGTGGTCGCTTGGTTTCTCCAATATACATTTTACCACACACACATAGAACTTTGTAAACACATTCTTTCTTTTCGGTAGTTCTTGGTTTTCTTCTTGTTAAATGGCCTCTAAGTGTATTTCCTAAGTTAAAGGCTGTTTTTATATTACAACTGCTGGCAAGTTTTATTTTCTTCGAAGTTCCTTTAATGTACGGAATTGTAAAGAAGGAATGTATTTCTTGCTATCCACTAGTCCTTGTTCTAAAGTTCTTTATAACATCGTCAATTAATTTTAAAGGATAACCATTCTGTTGTAAATCAGATTTAATTTTTGCTATCGCTTTTTCCAATGAGTCAGCATTATTATATATAGATATAGCGCGATTATAGAGGTTGCGTATAATTCCCCATTTTCTCACAACAGCATGATAAGAACTATGGTTAAGATATTATTCTGTAGGTGTCGACTTTCTGTATACTGAAGTTTTAATGGTTTCGTTTGAACGGTTCACCAGGACATCTAGGAATAGCAATTGATCATTAACCCCCTTTTCCATGGTAAACTTAATTGTAGGTCGCATGGTATTTAGATGTTTTTAGAAATCATTAAGCTCTCGAACATTGCCGTTCCATACGATGAAGGTATTATCGACATATCTCAACCTTTCGGTCGCACTGTTGCTGTTTCTATGGCACGAGTTTCGAACCATTCCAAAGATTTATGTTATCAGGATATGGATATTAATATATATATATATATATATATATATATATATATATATATATATATATATATATATGAATAGTTTGGTTATTCCGGGTTTCAATCCGTTCGTTCAAAAAATCGTTTTCACGACGTTTCGCCAAAATCTCATTTGGTATTTTCAAGTGCGGTTCGTCTCGTTACTCGCTGAGAACTCGAGTAACGAGACGAACCGCACTTGAAAATGCCAAATGAGATTTTGGCGAAACGTCGTGAAAACGATTTTTTGAACGAACGGATTGAAACCCGGAATAACCAAACTATTCATTCTACCATCCGTGAAAATCTACGATATAACATATATATATATATATATATATATATATATATATATATATATATATATATATATATATATATATGTAATCGAAGGTTTTTGGGCATCCCGTGTTTGTACTGAGTCCCTCTCAGGACTGTAAGGCAGCTGACGTTTCGGTGAAATCTCATTCACTATTTTCAAAGCCCACTGTATGGCGTCTACGAGCGAACTGACGCCTGCGACTCCGATGCTGTCGGTACCGTGTGCGCGTCGGACGCGTTCGTTTTCCGAATGGTTCCAGCCCATTAGGTTGCGAGACTTGCTGCGCGTCATCGGCCCTGTTGCCAGTGTTGGTGATTGCGTTGCCGAGTTTTAATCTGTTTCGTTACTAAGTGGTACTGGTTGATGTTTTGTAAGCAGATTTTTCCAAGGATTAGGCACACGTTGGCTATCATCTCTGCTACTTAAGTTGTTGGGCCTCTTTGCAATTTCAATGGCTTACCTTATAACTCTTGTGGACATGTTTTCACATCTCGATAGCATTTGTTCCTGAGAAATTTATCTTATGTCCTGTGTTTAACCAGTGTTGGGCAAGAGCAGAAGAAGTTGTTTTTTACTTAACAGCGTTCATATGTTCGTCTCTTCTGGCCCTTATTTTACGGCTGGCTTGGCCTACATAAGATGAGCTGCATTCTCCGCATGAAATTTCGTACACTCCCTAGTTTTCTAGCGGGATTCTTTCTTTAGGTGTTGGCAAGAGATCTTTTACTTTACGGTCTGTAGTGAAAATGGTTTCAATGTTGTGTCTCCTGAGAATTCTTGCGATCTTGTCTGTGGTACCTCTTACATAAGGAACAAAAGCTTTGGAGCTATTCTCTTGGTTTTCGCGATTTTTTGGGTCCAAGTGTTTGTTTTTTTAGAGCCTTGTCTATATGTTCTTTTTTATAGCCGTTCTTTGTTAGGGCGTCTTGCAGTATGTTCATCTCTTTGTGATAATTTTCTGGATCTGTAAGGGACTGCGATCGAAACGCAAGTGATTTCACTACTGCAAATAATTGGACGGGGTGGTGATGTGTATCGGCGTTGAGGTACCTGTTGGTGTGAGTGGGCTTTCTGTAGACAGTGTGCGAAGGCAAGCCATCCTCTTTTCTTTTCAGTAGGATATCCAGAAATGGTAGTTCTCTTTCCTGTTCTGTCTCCATGGTAAATTTAATTTTGGGATGTACACTGTTTATGTGTTCCAGAAAACTTTTGAGATTTTTTTCCCCATGTTGCCAGATAACGAATGTGTCATCTACGTAACGTAGGCACAGTCTTGGTTTGTGTGAAGAGCTCTCCAAAGCTTTTGATTCAAAGTCTTCCATAAATAGGTTAGCGAATGCAGGAGATAGCGGCGATCCCATCGGGGCTCCCTCGACTTGTTTATATCGTCGGCCTTCATAAGTAAAATAGGTGTTATCAAGACAGTGTCTAGCTAATTCGATGATATATTTTGGCAGATTGTATTTGTTTCCTATTACAGAAAGAGCCTCTTTAACTGGTATTTGTGTGAAAAGTGATGTTACATCAAAACTAACTAGACATTATTTTTCTTGTAAACGTATGTTTTTGATTATTTCGCAAAAATGTTGCGAGTTTTTAACGTAGGAGGCCGTTTTTTCGACGAAGGGTTGGAGAAAGGTTGTTAGATGTTTTGCTAGGGCCTGAGTTAGAGAGCCAACAGAGCTTACAATTGGTCTCAAGGGGGCTCCGGGCTTGTGTATTTTGGGTGAGCCATAATGTTTAGGACACATGGATGATTTTTTTCTTAATATGATCTTCTTCTCTATTTCTTCGGTCAGTGGAGATGCTCTGATCAATGTTTTAGTGCTTTTTTCTAGATAAGTGGCATGGTCTCTGTTTATTGGCTTGTAGGCAGGATCGTTTAACAGGGCGATCATCTTTTCATGATAGTCTGTTTTGTTTAGGACCACTGTCGAATTTCCTTTGTCAGCCGGAAGTATTACGACGCGCACACGGTACCGACAGCACCGGAGTCGCACGCGTCAGTTCGCTCGAAGACGCCATACAGTGAGCTTTGAAAATAGTGAATGAGATTTCACCGAAACGTCAGCTGCCTTACAGTCCTGAGAGGGACTCAGCACATACACGGGATGCCCGAAAACCTTCGATTACACAATATCCGACATAATATATATATATATATATATATATATATATATATATATATATATATATATATATATATATATATATATATATATATATATATATACAACAGCATAATGTAGATATAACCATGCATCTCACATGGAGGAATCCGTGAAAGCCGTATAAACATATATACACCATCCGGCGAGAAGTCGGCGAAATCGTATTCAGTGTTGCATACTTCCTTCCGATCTGTCCTTTGCACAACCAGTTGCATGTCGGTACCCTGAAGAGTCTAGTGAGAAACGAACCATGTACCTCTGCCGTATCACTGTGGCGGGGAGGGTAAGCTTTGACTTTTTTCTCGGTATGGTGGTATAGGTAGGCCACCATCTCGATGATGGTGGAATAGGATGAATAGTGTTTTATAACAATTTATACCAACTGTGCAACCTCTAACACAGAAAGGATATGATGGAGAGAAGTTTGCAGTAACTGTTTCAGATTTTACTTTCATTTACATACGGAGTTGCATTTAGTTGTACGTTTTGCTAAATGTGATTTCAGCACTACAACAGCATAATGTTGATATAATCACTGTTAATTCATCTCACACGGAAGAATTCGTGAAAGCCGTATAAACATACATATATAAAAGATATATATATATATATATATATATATATATATATATATATATATATATATATATATATATATATATATATATATATACATTGGCGACGACTGGGGAGCGTAAAGAACCTATCGGAAGCCCGTCGTCCTGAGCTTAGAATTTGTCTTTACTTTAAAGTAAGCACTATGAAGGCAACACTCTAAAAGGTCCCTAACCGTTCAGTGGCAACGTGGTTCGATCTGATAAGTTGTATTATTTGAAAGTTTAGTTTTGATTAGGTCTAGTGATTTCCCTAATAGCACATTAATATACAGACTGTATATATCACTAAATCTATAGAGTTAAAAATCTGCAGAACACTAAAGAAATACCAAGACCATAAACCTGACAACCTACGATCGGCGCTCATACTACACAACAGTAAACTACCACATCTTTACGGACTACCGAAAATTTATGAAACGAACATTCCATTGAGACCAATAACCAGCTCCAGAGGATCCCCAAAAAGTGCATCGGCAAAGTTTCTCTTAAAAATCATATAAACCTTTACAAGGTAAGACGAACACATACGTTAAAAATTTCACACATTTCGTGAATATTATTGGTAGCATTAATCTAGAGCCAGACGACAGACTAATAAGTTTTGATGGGGAAAGTCTGTATACTAATGTGCTATTAGGAGAATCACTAGACATAATCAAAACTAGACTTTCAAATGGTACAACATTATCAGATCGAACCACGTTGCCACTGGATAGGGTGATGGACCTTTTGGAGTGTTGCCAGCGTAGTGCTTATT
Organism: Diaprepes abbreviatus; assembly: GCA_034092305.1. Lineage (NCBI taxonomy): Eukaryota > Metazoa > Arthropoda > Insecta > Coleoptera > Curculionidae > Diaprepes > Diaprepes abbreviatus. The sequence goes on from JASJET010000103.1 coordinate 20,440,388, forward strand.
TTCAAGTAAAGGACAAGTTCTACGCTCAAGACGACGGGCTTCTAATGGGTTCTTCACTTTCTCCAGTCGTGGTCAATATATATATATATATATATATATATATATATATATATATATATATATATATATATTGACCGAAAGTCTGGTTCAGATATGTCGATAATACCTTCATCGTATGGAAGGGCAATGATCAAGAGCTTAATAATTTCTAAAAACATCTGAACCCCATTCGATCTACAATTAAGTTTACCATGGAAAAAGGGGTAAATGATCAATTGCTATTCCTAGATGTCCTGGTGAACCGTTCAAACGAAACTATCAAAACTTCAGTATATAGAAAGTCAACACATACAGAACAATATTTTAACCATAGTTCTAATCATGCTGTTGTAAGAAAACGGGGAATTATACGCAACCTCTATAATCGCGCTATATCTATATGTAATACAACTGAGTCATTGAAAAAAGCGATAGCAAACATTAAATCCGATTTATAACAGAATGGTTATCTTTTAAAATTAATTGACGATGTTATAAATAACTTTAGAACAACGACCAGTGGATAGCAAGAAATACATTCTTTCTTTACAATTACGTACATTAAAGGAACTTCGAAGAAAATAAAACTTGTCAGCAGTTGTAATATAAAAACAGCCTTTAACTTAGGAAATACACTTGGAAGTCATTTAACAAGAACAAAACCAAAAACTACCCATAAGAAACAATGTGTTTACAAAGTTCCATGTGTGTGTGGTAAAATGTATATTGGACAAACCAAGCGACCACTAAAAGTTAGAATAAAGGACTATAAAACTAATGTACAAAAAGAGGAAACATCGAGATCAGGTATTGCAAAACACGCCAGCAATGAAGAACGCCGTATAAAATGGTCTGAAACTGCTGAAAAAAAGAAAATTTATAATAGCAGCTTACAATAAAAATAATAATGGAATATTCAGTAAACTCAGTGTTGAGATACCTAATATTTGGCAACCACTACTTTATAATATCAAATCATTTAGCTGTGTTCAGTGAAGTGAAGCTTTGCGCTTCAAGTGACGCAGTCCCTATATAAGCTCGTAGCCTTAAGACAAAACATTTAGTTTAAACTTGATAACGATTAGAGATACAACCTAATCGAAACGTCGTAAAAAATAAACAAAAATAAAGACAGTACAAGTGTTCGGTTTGTTTTTCAATGTGCGAAGAATTTACTGGTTTTTCATAATTTTTACTTTTATGGAACGATGAACTTTATTCAGTTATAGATGTATACATAACTTAATTCAAATCAACATATCAGCGAAACTAACAATAGCACTATTTTTGTTATTTAACAAACTTCACGTAAAATTTTATCTACAATTTTATAGAAGGATTAATGTTCTTGATAGGGTAGTAAAATTGTTAACGTAAAGCTATGAAAAATATAGTATTAAATTTTAAATTAGATTTCGTAATAAAAAAGATTATTTTTAAAAACATAAAATAAGAAAGAAATTTAGTATTTAGCTAGAAAAAAATAAACAGCTTTTATAGAAATGGTTTTGACTTTTCAGAATAGTAGTTTATCTGGTTATAAAGTAATTAATGTTAAAAATGTTTGATTTTGGGTACATTTATTTAAGCCAAGTATAATATCATTTTAGTTGGGCTAGTTAAATGACTTCCTGTACCCGCTTGTACGTAGTGTGAAATATAGACGCGCTTGTACAATGAAAAACATGATACATTTGGCACAGTGAGAAAATACTCATGTGTCATTAATCTAGGAACATATCAACGTCAGTTTTGAGACATGTTTGTCTTAATTTGTATATAAATATTAAAAGGACAGAAAACAAAATATAATTCTTTTAATCCGAGCCATACGTCGCAAAAAATCTGGCATAATGGGTAAAGCAAGGCAAAAAGAGACAACCGAGACAAACTAGTTATTTTGTTGTATGAAACTTTCTTTTGACTTCAGTAAACACATTACTGTATTGAAAGTCACACTTCAGAGTTTTATTTTTATTGCGTTTTTGAGATATTTTAGTATTTCAGTGCAATTAAAAAAAAAAGATTGTTTTATATAAACGCTATTAATTTTTGTTTCATAATTAATTACGGGTAAGTATTTATTATATTTATTAAAAACCTAGACAGTAGTGAACATAACCCGATTCGCTCGATCCCCCCACTCCTCGACCTTGACCTTGACCTTGCTTCACCCCTCTTTGGCCCCGCCCACATGTCCTTGTCATTGACCTTGAAAGTGCACGTGTGCTTTGGCCTTGGCCTTGTGTTCAAGGTTGTGTGTGTGACCTTGACCTTGGTCGAGACGACCTTGACTTTGTTGAAGGTCATCTTGGGTGTGTGACCTTGAAGTAGTTATTTGTGCATTGTAATAGTGTGGGATGATCTTGAAATGATTTTGACCTTGCAAATTGTTCTATAAATTGTGTGAGTCTACTTGCATTCATTCAGTGTGAAATGTCAGATACGGAACTATCTAAAGAAAAAATTATAGAGCAAGTCGGCAGAGTAATTTGTTTATATCAGAGTAATTTAAAAAGTTTTTGTGATTTTGAAGAGAAGGATCTAGCATTTTTTCCTCTCGAATATTTAAAAACTTGCGTTGATACGCTGAGTTTACGGCAAATTTGGGATAAGCTGCCAGCGTCATATCGGTGTAACAAGGAACTACAGTTAAGCTTACCCTGTTACATTCACTATGAACAAATATATCGTCATCATATAGATGGGCCACCACCAGCAATAAAAAAGTGTCGTGAATGTAAAAATGAGTGAATAATATGAATAGTGCTTTGCAAGAGACAGTAAAAAAATTGGGCGATGAGTTCACTGAAACGGCTAATAATTATTTCAATGATGCAATGAAAAGTCGAGCAGAATGGGCGTCGCGCTATTGTGATTTGGCTTATGAATATGAAAAGGCTGCGAATGCATGTCGTAAATATTGCAGCAAAACAATAAATTTACAAGACTTTGTTCGTGAGATAAAAAAGTTGGGGTTTAGTGACTGTTTGGAAAAACTGATTAGGTTCATTGCAGATCCGGTTGTGTTAGATGAAATTAGAGTGTAGGACTTAAGTTTAACGTAGTAGTAGTTAATATGGAAAGTTTAGTGCGAAAAATGTACGAGGAATTTCTAATTTCTGCAGCCTGTTCGGAATTTTACGCATATGAAATGCAAGATTCGGAGGCTCACGACTTTAGTGTATTTTTTAAGTATATGGACCATGCCGAAGTGTGTCTTTTAGCTAGTATAGTTTGTAAGAATTTTCTTAGATATAAAAACAAACAATTATTATTGAACAAATTAAGGAAATTAGGTTTAGGTGATAATGTTAAACGCATAGAAGAATGGCAGAAAAAAATCAATGAATAAAGTACATAAAATGTAGTTATTTGTTTCATTATATTTTGTCCTTGAAGTTATCCTTATACCAATTTAAATGTGTGACGTCATTTGACCTTCAATACTCCTCCCACTATTTCTATCGTTAAGCTACCCCCACCATTGTTACAATTCGACCTTGAAACCCCGCTATAAAGGTTCGTGGGAGAAGAAGTGACTTCAAACAGTCGCAGATATCAGTGGCATAAACATCAAATATCGTGTTCGTGTAGTGTTCTGAAAGTGCTTTTATATTCACGGTAATTTTTGGATTTATATACCATTTTTTTCAATAATGAGTATTGCAAAAGAAACTCTAGATGAAATTAATGAAATGTTTAGCAAAGATTTCGAGGTTTTAGAGAAAAAAAAGGTTACCGAAATGATTGTAGGCAAAGTGTATAAAATTGTAAAGATGGTTTCAATGACTACACGATTTGGTAAAACTCTTTTAGTGGCTTTACACGATGACGGTGATAATAGCACATTTGAGACTTTTTTACCAAAACGTGTGGCCGAAACACTACCTGACGATATTGTAGATATTATGAGTAAAACTAAAGATAAATACACTCTAACTTATTTGGGGCAGGGCACTAGAGTTTTTGGAAACAATACTCGAACATTATTACGTTTTGGCTCATTGGAGTAAATTGTATGTAAATTGTTTGAAAAAAAGGATGTAATTAAATTTAAAATATAGTTGCACATGTCAGAATACTTACGCGTGTTCATTATTTCTGTTAAAGATGTCTGCTGATGCGACGACGACGACGACGACCGCCAACGAATGTGTAGATAGATACATATTTTGGTTGGGGAGAGAATTAAGAAATAGGGCTCACGATATGTTAGATAGCGTAAATGATTGGTCGCATATTGATGTAACCAAAGATCAATATAAGAACGAGATCAGGGATACAATCAATTTTATGGCTGGGGCACACTTGTGCGACAAATTTTTATATGGTTCCATAGACATGGATACATTTTGTGCTGAAATGGTTGAAGAAGAATTAAAAGAATACCTCGTCAATATTCCACATTTACCAGGTGAGCTTGCTGCAAAATATGAATTGGTTTCTGCAACAGCAACAGCCCAAGACGTTGACGATCGAAATAGTGTCGGATGGGATAGAATTTTGAGCAACGAAAACGAAGACATGGAAAACTAATTTTTTATAATTTTTGTATTTGTGCAATTAAATAACTGTAAATAAATATCTGTTACAATCACAGTTTTATTTTATTTCTTTTATAAACATACCAACCCAGTAGATCATAGTCAGTGTTTCTTTTTCTCAGCTGAAATATTTAATATAAGTAGGGCAAATAAAAATAAAATAGTTTAGTAAAGATTGAAAATGAGTCGAGGAAACAACACAATTGATAAATTTGGTCGTCAGAAATATAATGAAAAATATCATATATTATCTGGGCCACAAGGGATTGGTTTTAAATTTACAGCGGATGGGCAGTATGATATGGGTGGAAAAATCATAACCAACTTAGGCGAACCTAAAGATGATGACGATGCTGTGACAAAACACTTTGTTAATAGAAAGTTTTACAATTTTGCAGTTGTAATATGTGACATATTTAACAAGGATGTCCTCCCCATGATATACAAAAATAATAGTGAGCTTAAAACAAAAATTGAAGTTATGCAGAAAATACTCTATCATCAGCCTTTAAATGACTCATTAAGCGCACTGTCGTACGACTCGACTTCAAAAAAAATCTAAAAAAAGCAGGTTAAAGAATAGGAGAACGCACTCCGAGTGGCATAGCCTTGAAGATAACGTCGTAGTCGTCGGTGAATTGGACCTTCCCTCCAAGAATATTGAAATGTTATTTATGTGTATGATGTTTTATTGTCATTGTTTTTAATAATGAAGATTGAAATAAAAAACTTTATTTTACAATATATTGTTTATTTATTTTACATTTTAAATAAAAAATATAGTCATACAATATGTTATTTAAACAATATTAGCTTTATCTATCCAAGAGTTGAAGTGGTTGGGAAATCCTAGCCATTTGACAAATAATTGTTCGATGTGATTTTTCTGGCGTTGTCTAAGGACCTTTTCTACTAGATAAACGTCAGGACTGCTTGTTTTTTGTAGTTCTGATTCGTAAAAACACCCTCTTATAGGCTGACCTTCTAACGATTCCAACAAGTAAGTAGGTGGATTTGTAACGTTAACTTTTACAACTTTAAACAATTCGGTTGACCAAGAGGGCGTATATCCTTTCTCGAATAAGATTTTGTACTTGCTAATACGCACAATGTCACCCATGGAAAACTTAAATTTTTTAGGTACAATTTTTAAATAATCATATGCTTTAATATGTGTTTTTTCTTGCACGTCTGCAGGCTTCATTCCAATGGTGCGATGTTTCGAATGGTTATAGGTTTTTGTTACTGCCGATAATATATGTATCCATTTGTAAGATCCTCTTGTCGAGAATTGTTTATATAAATTATTTTTTAAAGTCCTTATGACTCGCTCAACAATTGCAGCTTTCTTTGTGTTGTAAGTGGAATAATGATTTATATAATATTTTTTCATCAGGGCTTGAAAGTTTGTATTATAGAACTCCTTTCCTTGATCACTTTGCAGATTTGTTGGTGTATATGATGCCTCTTCAATGATGCTTTTCATCGCATTAGTAACTTCTATACCAGTCTTGTTTTTTATGGCTTTGGTATAGACAAATTTCGAGTAACAATTTATACAGACCAAAATATAACGATAACCATCGTTTTCATCAGCATACTGTTGCATTTCAGCCAAATCAATTTGCCACAAATCTCTGTATCCTTTTATTATCGTGCGCCGTCTTACAAAATTTTTTCTAGCCGTTCTATGTAGTTCATTAACAATCTTGATTTTTTCTAAACTGGGCTCCATATTATTAGTAATACTAAAGGTTTCAGATCGAAGGAAGAACTGAATAATATCATTAAATATTGAGCTTAATATATTATATCTTCTTCTCGTAATTCCTCTATGATTGACATAATTTCATTTTCGTGTCCAGTGTGACCGGCCATTTTGGAACTCCACAACAAACGTAAACGATCCACCAACTCTTTAGCTTTGTTCCAGTAGACATATTGAATTTTTTTCGAAGATAATTTCTTTTTTGTGGGTAACTGTAGTTTTTCCGAGAGATTTTTTCTTGTAATAGTACCACCTAATTTTGTGCCCATTATCAGAGGTTTAATAATTCGTAAATATTTGTTCCATCTGGTCTCCCGTAAACCATCACTTTTTTTAAAATTGTTGTAGACAGCATTCGTTGATTCCAAAATTTCCTTGTACGTTGAAAGTACATTATCACTTAATTGTTGTTGTTCCTTGCCTACACTTGGGGGTGTTTTAAGAAATAACAAATCATAAAGTGCCGGTGATCCACCATATTCTGCAATATTTTTCCCTTTTTTGTATAAGACAATATTTCCATTTCGAAAACGCACCTCTAAATTACCAATAAAATTTTTGTTATGATCTGTTTTTGAACCAAAACGTACACCATATACAGTATCGTATAGAGATGGTTTCGAACGTAATCCTTTCAGGTGTGCGTTTAAAGTATCGGAAGTTGTGGTGTCAGCGGATGCGAGAGATGTATTAGTTGATGTCGAGGGTGTATCAAACACCGATTGGCTAATATCTTCTTTTGAAATGCGATGCTGCTGCTGCTGCTGCTGAATAGGTGTGGAGGTTTGAAAGGAATGTGTAGGTTGGGGAAAACCTGATATTTGAGTCGACTGCACTGATGTACTGAGACTATGTGACTTTGTAGCTGGATAATGTTGTTGCTGTTGTTGTTGCTGCTGCTGCTGCTGCTGCTGACGTTGCTTAACCACATCAGATATAGTTGTCAACGGCTTAGAAATGGGTTCGTAAAACTTTTCCAATTCCACAACATTAAACTCTTTAGCCGCTTTAATTTGTTTAAATTTTTTTCTGACGGCATTGGTAGCTTCCACTAGTTTACGTTTTAAGTCGATCGCGTTATTCATGATGTTAACAAAGGACGTTTCAACAATCAAATGAGCGTTTTCTCTTATTATTACAGTAATATATAGCTATCAAATCCTTTGCGGTATCTTCCCGATTTCACATCACTGTCTTTATCAATTACTAAAAATCCATACTTATTATCCCAACATTTTGAGCACATTTCTTGAAATTGAGTAAAAGTTAGATCCGGTGAAACGTGGTCGGAAAATATGTGTTTCATATTCAACTCATCTTGTTTAAACATAATAATAAAATTGGCGTTGTCTCGCACAAGCTGTTTAGGCACTCGCGAATATGTTTGCGCTAGGTAAAAGGAGTCGATATTTTTATGACGTCCCATGCTAAAGTACGATCTTATAACATCTTGTTTTTCACATATAACATCATCAAAGATAAATATAGAGTTTGGTTTTGCATCGGACGGTTCCACAATATTACTGGAATCACTAAAGGCATAGTAGCCTAAACCTTTGATGGGCGCTAAAATTTTCCTTAAATACTCATATTTCGGTTGATACAGAGATTTCGAGTAAATATAGACATTTTCGAAACGTAGCCCAAGGGGGTGTGTAAGCAGCGAAATCATGACATTAGTTTTTCCACAATTGGATGGACCAATTAACAGGCCGCGAATAGAGGAAGGAAGTAAAGGACCGTGTCTCTTCATTATCTTCTTTTCAAATCCAAGTCCGACTTTTTCATCGAGATTGTCAATAGGAAGTTTTTGTTTAAGATCGATAACGCGCATCTTAGGAAAATTTGATATTTTATAGGCAATTTTTCACAAAAACTGTCATTCAGATGCCGAGCGTCAAACGAAGTGGACGGTCTCACGTTTCCAACAAAACTGGATACGGTATTGTGAATTCGTTAATAAATAAATTACCATTCGAGGTACACATTCCTGGTTATCAATATTGCGGACCCGGAACAAAAGTAATAAAACGTGTAACAAGAGGTGATCCAGGCATTAATCCTTTGGATGCCGCATGCAAAAAACACGATTTAGCCTATTTACATAATAAAGACAACATAAGTGCGAGACATCGAGCGGATTACGAGCTCGAACAAAGTGCTTGGAATAGAGTAAAATCGAAAGATTCCAGTTTAGGTGAAAAAACAGCAGCTTGGTTAGTTACAAACATTATGAAAGGAAAACAACGTTTTGGTATGGGTGTACCATCATCATTATCAACAAAAAAAACATCTAGTAAAGGCACGCGTCATACAAAAAGGAAAGGTGTTAATAAAAATCGACATGTTCGGAAAGCCAGTTTCGGAACAGCTATTCGACAAGCAGTTCGAAGGGAATTATTAAAAGCCGGAAGTAAAAATGTGTTGGAAAAAAATGTCATGAATGCATCTAAAATAGCTCTGTCGGCAGCACGTAGATCGGTAAAAGCGGCAGGTGGCAAAAGGAAGGTTCGTACACCGAGAATAATACCGATTCCTAAAACTGGTGAAATATTACCATTAATACCAATTTTTGCCGGGTTATCAGCTTTGGGTTCATTAGCCGGTGGGGCAGCGGGAATTGTGCGCGCCATAAAAGCAGTAAAAAAAAGCAGCGAAGATAAAACCGGTGCCGGCCTGTATTTAAAATCGAAAGGAAATGGTTTGTTTCTAAAGCCATATCGTAAAGGTATGGGATTATTTTTAAATCGTAGATCAAAAAACTAATTGAATCCCTACCTCGAAGACCACTATCTAACATCGATATAGAAAAATATGCCAAAAAGAAAAGAATAGGACACTTTCGAGGCGTTTATATGAGGGATTTATTACCTAGACAAGGTCCTCGACGTTACGAAGCAGCAATAGTGAATTTGGATAGTACGCGTGGTGCAGGGACTCATTGGGTAGCTTATAGAAAAAATAATTCTAAAGTAACATATTATGACAGCTTCGGCGATTTACCCCCACCGATCGAATTGGTACGATATCTACAAACGGGATCGGAACCATCAAAAATTATTTACTATACATACGATCGTCAGCAGGATTTTGGAACAGTCTGGTGTGGACATTTGTGCTTAAAGTTTCTTGTCGAATCATCAGCGTAAAAGATGTCATCATCATCATCGTCACCATTAACACCGCAAATGGATCGCAATAACTATACTAAAATGTTGCAATCACTGAAAGCATTTCATCTAGCCGGTGGATTAAGGAAAATGACCGTGAAACAGTTAGAAAACATGCCCAAGGAAGTGATGATTGCATTAGCCCCAAATGAAATTCCATTCGTTTGGGAAAAGTTGCCCGAGCACCTTAAAAGCGATATCGATATATTAAAATATCAGTGCGGTTGCAAACATTATTTCAGCAGCAGCAGCAATTTAAACGAGGTTACGTCTTACAGCTAGAAAAATATTTTGTTGTTATTGCAAAATCAGCGATGTGCGCATAAAAGCAGAAAATAGCATAAAAACATCACTATCTAATGCAGTGAGAAAAGGTGTGAAGATGAATCTTTTTAAATGTTGCCGCTAAGAATAAAACCGAGATGTGTGATGTTTTAATGGTTAGTCATGTCTTATACGTTCACACTAACAGGACACTCGAGCGTCTTAAGCGCCGATTTTTATCCACCAGTCGAATTAAATAGAGAAAACAAATATGGTCTGGCATTGCTGGGATTTTACACATACAATTCAATTTTTAATGTGGACGAAAGCAACAATAAGTTTGCCTACATGAAGGAGGGTTACACCACCGAGTCGATACAATTGCAGATTCCACCTGGGGCCTATGAAATAGATGAGATAGGTAAAGCTATGTTGGAGGCTTTGAGGATTTCAACTGAAGAAAAGAACGATGGAATCTTTTACTTGGTCGCTAATAATAATACGCTGAAATGTGAACTGAAATCCCAATATACTATAGATTTCCGGGGAGAGGCGAGTATCGGTAAAATGTTAGGATTTAATCATACAGTGTTAAAAAGAGACAAAAAGCACGAATCAACCGAGATGGTGGAAATAATGAAAGTACGCATCATACGCGTAGATTGTAATATAATTTCCGGAGCATATATGAATTCGGTGGAAGGTCATACCTTGTTCGAATTCGATATCGACGTGGAGCCCGGTTACAAAATCAGTAAAGAACCACAAAATAATATTTATATGCCGTTAATGCCGGCAGGACGTCAGTTTATCGACAACATTACTCTTCGCATCTTGGACGATAGCGGTGATCTAATCAATTTTCAAGGCGAGAAAATAATCGTGAAATTGGAACTGAAGAAACTTTCATAGAAATGGGTTTTTGCTTCAATCGTCAATTGTGTGTGCTGTCGACTGAGATGGGGGAACCGCCGAAACATAATAAAAGTAAAAGAAGAGTTAACGTCAAGGTTAGTCGTCGTCCAGACGTTAGATCACAAACATCTCAACAGTTATCTGCCGAAGACTATAAATTTTTAAAATCAATCGGTCTTAAAGTGCGAAAATGATTTCCACCACCAGCGATAAAATAGAGGTTTTCTCCGAGCCCATCTTGGACAATTCCATTATTAGTCTAGAAGAGCATACGTATAAACCATACGGATCTCCATCATTCAACAATTCGGATGAAGTCCGTATCCCCATTAATTTTCAAGATATTATACTGGATATCGCCGAAAGTTACATATATATCGAAGGAAAATTTAAACCCATAGACGCAACGAAAAGATGTTTTTTATCAAATAATGCCCTCGCATTTTTGTTCGATGAAATTCGCTACGAGATGGGAGGTGAGCAGGTCGCCGTGGTTCGTAAACCTGGAGTTACGACGACATTAAAAACCATGGTTTCATTCGGAAGTTTGCAACAAAGATCTCTCATGACGTGCGGATGGGGTCTCGACGAAGCAAACCAAGATATCGTAGACACGGCAAGTAACGTATTCTCCGGGAAATTACCCTTAAAATATCTTATGGGATTCGCCGAAGATTAAGCAAAAGGTGTTTTCAACGTAAAACAAGAGCTTATTATGATTATAGCTCGCACTTTTACCAATTGTTACGTCGGCGAAGTAGAGGCAGAAATTAGTATCGACAAAATCGAATGGAAAATTCGTCACATCATTCCAGACGACAAGCAAAAATTGAAAATACTGTCTCGCATTAATAAAGGAGGAAACAATGCCAGTATTCAAATGGCATATCGTAAATGGGATCTGTACGAATTACCAGCTTTAAGGCAAACATCTTCCGACGTGTGGGCCTTGAGAACGAGTACAAGTCTGGAAAGACCGCGCTATATAATCGTCGGGTTTCAAGACAGCAATAATTGCGACAAGAAAGAAAAAAACGCAACCCAGTTTACCCACGCCGACGTATGCGACATTAGACTGTATCTGAATTCAACCGTTTATCCATACGAAAGATGGAATTTAGATTTCGCCAAGAAACTGTACGCAGCAGCCTATTACAATTACGAAAACTTCCAAAGCAGCTACTACGGGCGCGAGATAAACGATCCGATGATAACGTTCGCGGAATATATGAAAAACCCCGTTTTTATTATCAATTGCAGTCATCAACCAGAGGCGATTAACTCATCGACAGTGGATGTAAAATTGGAGTTCCAAACGAGAAAGAATAAATTCCCCAAAGACACTAAAGTGTACGCATTAGTTATTCACGACTCATTTTTTAGTTATAATGTATTAAACGGTTCGGTGACCAATAAATCTATATTTTAATGTATCTATTATATGTAACACAAAATAATGTTCTTGAATCAATAAATTTGTAATGAGTGAAGTAGTAGTTTTATATTTATTTGAAACCCAACCAAAAAAAAAAAGCTGGCGGAAAAGCCCGCTCTTTAAGAAAAGAGTACGGGAATTTAGAAAATGGTGGTTTATTAAGTGGAAAAAAGAGCTTAAATAACACAAGAAAAAATTTTTAAGGCAAAATATGAAAACAACGATTTAGAAAATTTGTAGGAAAGTAACGGTTAGGAATAGGGAAAAAAGTTATAAGAAAAAATTATAGAGGAAATCGAGTACTATAAGCAAGCATTTTTCTCGATAGAAAAAACGTAAAAAAAAAATTTTTCAAAAAAAATTGAAAAATGGTGAATGCGCGCCAAAGTTGAAGTTTTGGAGCAAAATGATATTAGGAAATTAGAAAGAGGATTTTTTTCTACATATGGTAGTACTTTTCAAAATTCGGAAAGATGAAATTTTAAGAAAAGGGTTATAGTAAGTTAGTAATTTGGATTTTTTAAAGCGCTGTAGCTCGGGAACCGTTCAAGATAGAAAAAAAATAAAAGCACTTTGATAGCCCAAAATTTTGAGGAGAATGCGATGGTGTAAAAAAAATTATAATTTTTTTTTTTTTTGAAAATGCTGAATACGCGCTAAAGTTGAAGATTTAGAGAAAAACGGTATTGGGAAATTAAAGAGAGAATTTTTTTCTACATATTGTAGTATTTTTGAAAATTCGAAAAAATGAAATTTGAAAAAAAGGGTTATAGAAAGTTAGTAATTTGAATTCTTTAAAGCGCTGTAGCTCGGGAACCGTTCAAGATAGAGAAAAAATAAAAGCACTTTAATTACCTAGAATTTTGAGTAGAATACAATGGTGAAAAAAAAATTTGGAAAATCTTAAAAATGACAAAAAATTTAGATGAAAAAATTGAAATTCTTGAGTTAGGAGGCTAGGGCCGCCGAACGGGAGTATGTGAAAGTTGTAGGGGAGGGTTTTTTTTTTTTTTTTTTTTTTTTTGTGAGGAGTGCGGGGGTACCGCACCAGGAGCGGCACCTTCGGCACCGCCTGCAACGCCGACACCACCAGCGACGACGACGGTGCCGCCAATGAGAAGACCAAGGGCTGCACCTAGGTCGGTGTTAATATCGTTGGGTATTACTCCACGGTAGGCACCCCACCCTCCCCCCAGGCCCTTTTAGGGCCACAAAAACGGTCCTTTTCAGGACAACATTATATTTTGATCGTAGTTTAGTAATCGTCACTTATGGGGCGAGATATTCGTTTAACGACGATTTGTCTCGTAGCTTAAGTGCCAAGTTATATGCTTGAGAACCTATGAAAATGTTAACAGTTCAAACAAGGTTTCTATTATTTTTTTTTGTAATGTATTCTTCACAAAATATTAAGAATAAGTCTTATTGTCTAAACAAATCTAATTCCTTATTTAAAGTTTTTGAAAAAATCAATAATTCTATATGCTCTCACCAATACATAACATTTAGAATCCGTTGGTGGGGTGGGGGTAGTTCTATATATATGAGACTGGGCCAGTTACACAGTCATATATTCATCAACCCTCATACGATGAACATGGAGGAAGAAAGACCCGCCAGCCGAGGCTCATCCATCTTTAGTGATGACACCGTAGCCGACAACGTTGGAGACCTGCAAGTCTTCGACGACGACGACGAGGTGGATTTTGAAATTGACGTCCTACGTTGGGACGACTTGGATGAGCCGATTCCGCTAGTATATGACCATGATCCGGGTCTAGTGGAATTAGACGATGCGGGCGATTGGGTCTTACAAAGACTCGAAACTCCGTCGCCGCAGCCAGAGCCGGACTCGACGGAAGATGCGGTGCTGGAAATTCCAGCATCACCAACACCCAACGACCCACAAGGCCCCTGCGATTCGTCAAGCTGGTGGTCGACCAGCGAGGATGGGGCACCATAAGCCCCACACTCTCCCTGGCCCTTTTTAAGGGCACACAACAACGGTCCTTTTCAGGACCACAAAATACTTTGATCGTAGTTTTAGTACATATTAGTACTTTGTTACTAATATTGTATGTATAGAATATACAATATTAGATACAAAGTATTAAAACTTTAAGTGCTGGTGGAACCCAGCTAAATCGTTCGTTCGTATTTGAGACCACAAACAACTTTTGGTCTCAATACGTAATACGACATTTGTTTTCACCCCCCACCATTAATTTGTCTCTATATATACGACCGCCAATACTTATTACAATCATTTTAGTTCAACATGTCAGCGACTCAACAACAACAACAACAACAACCCATCCAATGCCCTGTGGTAGATTCTACCACAGAGAATTGTTTGGAGTGGGAGCCGAACGATCCTAGATGGGATGAACTTTGGCGGTTCATCATCGAATATACAGAGGACAACACCCCCACCCCCGCTGATGATGACGGGCCGTGCGACTCCACAACTCAATAAAAGAGTCGCATGTTTTACAACCAAACGGTCCTTTTCAGGACCACAAAATAATTTGATCGTAGTTTTAGTTGGTTATAATACTTTGTAACCAATATTTTATGTTTTTTTCATAAAAACATACAATATTGAGATACAAAGTATTAGAAGTTCTGGCGACAGAACCTTAACTTCATAAACCGAACCATGTTTTAGCATACTAGTAAATATTATCAGAAAATATTTACAACTATTGCTATTGCGTAATTTTAGTGGATTATTCACTCTTTTTTTATTACCTAATATTATGTGGGACAGGGTCTATATGAAATAACACACAAAAATAAATTTTCAAGTCATTTTTATTCTCATTATAAAATATAAAAATTTGATCAAACACTTTTTTTTATTAACTACAATATATATATATATATATATATATATATATATATATATATATATATATATATATATATATATTTACAAACTTAATACTATAAATTAAAAGCTAATATCTACAACTACCTAACACCTACTACATAATTTATTAAAGTCCTCTAATTGTCTTTTTAACCGCGCAGATTTCACCTTTTTTATCTCTAATTGTTTTTCAAGTTCTATAATGTCACTGTCACACTCGTCCACTTCTTTCACTAAGCGTTTTTTCATGGCATAAATGTCGGTCAATTTGGTCTTCTGAGAGTTGGTGAAGTCTTCGACCCACTCCGGTTGTGATGGCTCGGAAGAAGACGCGGTTTTATTTGGTGAAGACGATGACGACGACGACGACGACGACGACGAAGCAGCGGAAACTTCATCGCCTTCAAAACAACGCTTAAACCGCTTCTTCATGGGTTTCCGGCACCCCAATATCGGCGACAGTGGCGCTGGCGCTGGGGAAGACTTCACCTCCGACACTATTTCATTCTCTACGCTGGCCGGTGTTGGTGGCGTTGGTGGTGTTGGTCCATCGGGGCCTTCTATGACTTCCACTTCTACTGACAATGGCTCTTTTGGTGCTGTTTTTAGGAAGTCGGGTAATGGAACAGGGGTGGAGGGACGCTTAAAGTTAAACTTTTTCTTCTTCCCTTGTCCCACACCTTTAATCGCCGAATAAAATGTTTTTTTATCGGCGATTTCCGACTTCCGCATAGTCAAGAGCTTTTTCAGTTTCGAAGCTTTCGGAGAAGATTCCCTAGGCCGCGATGCTTTTCGCACAACCACATCACTAATCACATTTATCTTTGGCTCCTTCTCCTCCGTCCAGCATTCCAGGAATTGCGCTGCCGACTGAACTAACTCTTCGTCGCGACCATCGTTGAGGGCTCGGTCTTCGGCATCTTCATGCTCCACGCCATTCCAGTTCTCGAACACCCCCGGACTTAACACTTCTAAACCACTCATGTTATCCAGCATGCCTTGCTGTGAACCGCAGCTCACGTCAAGAGCATCTAAAAGAGACCGTACACTAGACATTTTCGATATTCAAACTCACACAATTAACTTTTTCTTAGCACTGTACTGTTTGCTGTTCTGACGAACTGTGAAGAGCTCGAGCCAGCAAGTCTGCTTTTATGCCCATTTCCCCCACTACACCGCCTTTATTCCTTTTGTTCGATGCATTAAGTATAATATTTAAACTTGTCAGATGCAAGGCCAAGGCCAAGGCCGACGTAACCGGCAATACCAGGGTCGTTTTCAGGGCTGTAATTTTCATGGATTTTTTTTTTGTCCCTGTCAAGGTTATTTTAAAGAAGCATATAAATATAGTACTAAACTTGTTAGATGCGAGGCCAAGGCCAAGGTCAAAGTACCCGTCAATGTCAGGGTCGTTTTCGAGGTTGTAATTTTCAAGGATTTTTTTTGGTCCTGTCAAGGTTATTTTAAAAAGTAATACATAATTAGAGTACCGCGATTGAAAAGTACAACATATTCAAACATCATGTTGCCAACCGATGAACAACCTAGTGAAGCAGCCAAAACATACAGTCATATACCAAAAGCTTTTTATTTAACTTGTCATCATTGTAAAAGACTAGGTATCTGCTGGCGAAATGATCTTACGTACGACTTCAACTACATTGACCTTTTCAGGGTTAAATTTGTACAATGCGGCTTTTGTGGACTAGTTTACTACCAGTTCAAGGACATTAATGAACGTGCCATCCAGAGAAGAAATTGGGTCATAGAAGAAGCTTACCTGTACAGAAGAAATTAACATGTATTTTATTTCTTAATTTTTAATTTTTTTGTTTGTTATTTTTTTTATTTTTTTTAATAATAAAAAGTAAACTCAATCTTTTGTTATATTTTAATTTTTTTTTCAATAAAACAATAGTAAAATGAATCTGTATGTGTATTTATTAAACATCACCTAAAATACGTTTTGCAATCCATATTTTTCTGCAGAGTCCGTTTATTAATGAAATAGAACCATATATTAGGGTGAAATCTAATGGTTTCAAATCAGTCTCACATAACAATGTCAGAAGTAAACACTATTGATAAGTTCGGTCGCAAAAGAAAATTTAAGGATTTTAACTTTATGCGAGGTCCTTCAGGAATAGGTTTTAAACTTACACCTAATGGAGATTACGACATGGGAAGCAAAAGATTGTGCTATTTAGCAGAACCTCTTGAAGGAGACGATGCGACCACACGAAATTATGTTGATAATAACCTTGCTCAGTGTGTGCAAGATACGCAGAAAGCTTTACATGACTCAACAATTGTTATTAAAGATATATTCAGAAACCAACTTGAAGGTTACGTACGCAAGAAATTAATTGAAACCGGTCAAGAACTTAGAGGATACATTGATGATACTGTTATTGCAATATATGAACTTAGGCAAGACGAACTGCGTGATGAACTTAACTCTAGAATGTTGAAAATTGAAAAGACTATGGAGGATCTTGTCAGCAAACCTGTTTCACATTAAACATTTACTCGTAGACCTGTGCGTTTAATTTACTATTAGACAAATTTTTCAACAATAACTTTTACAGTTTGTTATTTGTCGACACTTCATTATATTTATAATTTTAAAATAAAGGTTCAATAAAAAAGCAATCAAGTAATGAATACATGTTTTTTATTTAAAAAAAAAAAAAAAAAAAAAAAAAAATTACAATACTATCGTTACATATTAATGTTGTATGTTTAATAGAAATAATAAAAACAATACAAATAATGAAATATGGATTTTCCAGATTACGTGCTGTCCTGACTTAGAAATGATTCCAACACGGTGACTAAATTTGCTAAGTTTTCTTCCGGGTCTGTTTTGTAAAAATCTATGTCTGCATGCCCCCAAGGTAGAGTTTTGGTTGAACTGGGAATTACATAACGTTTATCATCGCTATGTGACAATGCTACTTTATTTATTATGTTGGTATAAATGTTATGTAATTCACTTCTAAATGTCTTCATCTTTCTTAATATCAAACCACCCCGTTCAACAATTCTTTGGTAGTCTTCCTGATGAAGGTCTGTCTCGATAACACATTTTTTGATACCTTTGGCTTTTTTTAATTCATTATTAATGGACTTTACATAATAAGCCTTCGCGCCGGTACCATAAAAACTTATTATCGGATCACCAGGAAACTCATCTTTCATTCTACCAACTACAGAATTACTTTTAATTATGTTGAAATTATTAATTTCGGGGTAATTTGATGTATCGAATTTTTCGGGGTTTTCTGATATAGTTTGATAAAAGTTTTCCGTATACACTTTTAATATAAGCGAGTCAGTATCGGTGTAAAGTAACGAAGCATCATCGCCAAACTTGGATTTAATAAAATTATAATAAAAATCGTATATTACAGTCTTTGATATATCTAATATGGAAAAACCGATATAAATTGGTTTATTGTACAATATTTTAACTTTATTCATATGTATAGCAACAAAGTTCTCGGTAAATATCGAGCTACTATTGAAATTGGGGCGGGATATTAGTGCTCTAGCTCCATTTCTGCCTACACTGTTCTCCCAATGTGTTACTAATTTTATATCCTTTCGATTTTCCACATTTTCCATAGTTTTACCAAATATCGCGTTATTTTTTAATTTAAAAGTGTCCTTCGCAAATTTTGTGGTGGCCTTGTTACGTAAATTGGTATTAAAATCAATATACGATTTTAGCCATTTTGATTGCTTAAACTGTAATACTCGATGGGTTTGCATTACCACTAAGCCGTTGGCGATGGCTTGTTTTAAAGTTCTATAGTGTACAATGTATTTTTTTTATCTTGTAAATTAGGAATTAATTTCGGTAATTTAGCGTTTTCTGTTGGCGGTATGATATTTTCTACTAGAAATGGAAGATCAGAATGTGCATCATGCAACTCAGTCGGATAATGCACATCCACTTCCAAAACGTAGCCATGTAAACTATCATCACCAACAGCCATAATATTTAAATCCAGAATTTCGCGCTCGCTTAACCATCGAAAACCACCATATGGTAATGCTTGTGACATACTATGACCATATAGATTTGTAGCATCAAGGTATGTTATAAATGAAGAAGGTTTTGTTGGGTCATAGTCTGGTAAAAAAATATTATTAGCGATGTGCTTCCTTTCTGTACACTGGCTTATGCCGCCGCGTATACCTTTCTTAAAAAAATGTATCATGTCTATATCAGTTAAGAGCTCTAACTCTACCTTAGTCATACGTAGCATACAATCAAATGATAAACTTGGAAGGGTATAGTAATGTGCTGGATCAAGTTTATCGAATTTTAAACAATTATTCCGAAATTGCTCAAAAACATCACACAATAGCAACACATCTGATTTTAAATACACGTCCGAATAGTCCCCCAAAGTTTTACATCCAAACAAGCGCCATACTTCTTTTGCTCTTCTATAGCTTTCATCGCTAATATGTTCTTCCCGTAAATTATCATAAAATTCATCTTTACTTGGAAGACATGTATTTTCCATTTTTTCTATAGAGTCAATAAAGCTATAGGGAAAAACACCCTTTTGACGCATCAAATTAAATTGGTTCATATTTGAAAAATGTTTCCGCGTTTCAATAAAATCGTCGTCGTTTAAACCGCTGCCTAAATTTTCCAAAGACGTTGACAGAAATTTAAAACTATCAATAAATCGCAACTTTAAATATTTCCTCTTGACTTTTCCACATTTACTATCAAAATAATCGTGCACATAAATGCTTTTGGTAAATGATATGTACTTTTCCTTACTTTGAGCCAAAACACCAATTTTATCCCCATATTTACATAACTCTTTTATAAATAAATGGCTGTCGTAGCCGCTTAAGTTATGAAATATGATAGGGATAAAAGAGGGTAATTTATAATTTAAATTACAAACGGAATGTGCAGCACCAAATCTTTTTGCACCAGTTATGTGACAGTGGTCTCGTACTTTAATCTCAACCTCTTCAAAAGGGCCTTCACATATACCACATATTTTAGCATCATTAAACTCCCTTTTTTCTTCAGGCGTTAACGGTTTCATAGGCTTAATGTCTTTTAAATATGTGTTGTATAGAGCCCTTAAATCACACTCGATACGATCCACAAAGACTTGAGCTGCATTATTCCCCCGAAATAGCTCAAATTTCGAAAGTGAGTCGTCAAAAGAGCATTTAATTAAATAAGTAAAAGAATATGGTTCATGTTTAAAACTTTTTACAGTGTAAGAATTTTGTGGGTTTGGTTGTACCGTTTCAACGGGTTTTAAAACAGATTCGAAATCTGCATAAACCACGAATGGAACGCGCATTTGCTTTTCTATATCCTCGAATTTTAAAATATTTTCCGGCACACTCTTTCCAAATTTATCGATTTTTAAATCCACTGAGGGTGTTTGCGTGAAAATGTGGTTACAATCGTAGCTTTGATGTAAAGTTAAAGCTGACGGTGTACTAAAATAAATGAGGCAACCATCACAGAAATATATTTTATGTTGTTGACAACTAATTTGACTTGAAACTAAACGTGATAAATCCCGAATCCAACAATAATGACTCTTTGAACAAGTCGTATCACAAAAATGTTCACCGCCATCTTTACTACTACAGTCTTTTGTAATTAACAATAAATTTACATGCCTATCCAACTTTTTTGACGCATACCTCAGTGGACCAATAACTTCATGTATTACTTCATTATTTTCATATTTAGATTCCAGACCGTATACGTTAATTGATATGTTGTTCATTTCCTCAAATTTTTTAATGTCACGTAATTTTACTGGAAAATCCATACCTGTTACATTTAGCACTCTAGAAAAATGGGGGTAGGATGTCTTCTGTGAAGGCTCTGCTGTTGGAGGAAACAATGCTGATGTTACAGCCCACGCAAAGCAAAATTCGTCCTGGTTAATCACATTGACGACAGCTCCTTTCTTTTCAATAGAACACGGCAACTTGATGTATGATGAGCCACCCATAGGCATATACTTGTTGATACCAACTTCCAAGTATAAAATTCGCACAAGAGCCCATCCTATAACAAGAAAAATAATATATAAAAATCAGTTTAATATATCGGGTTTTGATTTTTCCATACCTGAATCTTTCTCCTGGAACTCTGTCGCCTGCGTTTTTATTAATTCGGTGAAAGAATGGTAAACGGCATCCAAATCACTTTCTACACTAATTATTTGATTAGCAGTGTTGAAGGATTTTTCACTGAATATTTCTTGTGATGGAAGCATGTACTCGCCAACAGCTGTCATGTTAACTTTTAAAGCATGATGCACACGCAATAAATTATTAACAAGTTCCACCACCTTGGATTTAATGTCTGCAAAGAACATTACGTAATCGGAATGCTCCATATCACTGCTAACCCGATAGGTTGCAATTCTCCTTTTGAAGGCACATTCAACGAGTTGCACACCATGACATACCGGCAAACATGAATTATTTTTATGTTGTTGTGTTCGTTTATGCACCGACATATGATTTATTGGAACATCTACATTACATGTAGCGCAATTAATTAGCGGAATCGTCGATGTATACTCTTCAATTCGGAGCCGTTTTCCTCCAGGCACTTCATTAAATCTCGCCGCACACGATTCTCTTTTATGACGTCTCATATTATAAATATTAGTAAACTTAGAACCGCAATTTTCACAAACATATGCCATGATTTGTCAAATATTAACACATGTACTACCTATACAAGTCAGAGCCAACTGATGAATGAAACTGCCCCATACCTTATATAAAACCATTCAAGGTCACCCCCAACCACGTAACATATCTTCAAGGTCACACGCCCAAGATGACCTTCAACAAAGTCAAGGTCGTCTCGACCAAGGTCAAGGTCACACACACAACCTTGAACACAAGGCCAAGGCCAAAGCACACGTGCACTTTCAAGGTCAATGACAAGGACATGTGGGCGGGGCCAAAGAGGGGTGAAGCAAGGTCAAGGTCAAGGTCGAGGAGTGGGGGGATCGAGCGAATCGGGTTATGTTCACTACTCTAGACTCATAAATACTTCTAAACTTCAAATCTGTCGCCAGTGTCTAAATGACTTACACTTCGTCTAATATATATATTTTCAAACAATTCCATTAAATGTAGTAATTTTTAAAATTAAATTACGTGTGCAAATATATGGTTTAACCTAATACAAAATAAGAGATAAAATCCTTGGAGGTGAAAATACCATAGTTTAATATAATTTCGAATAGCAAGTAATTTTCATTTTGTTTTGTTGAGTTATCTTAATTAGAACTTGAGGTATAAAAAGGTATTTGGGGGTGACTCATCCTCTTTTATTAATTTATTTTTGGAAATCCCGAAAGATGTCAACTTGAGTTAATTGTGGTATTCGTGCAAAAAATATTTTCAAGCAATCTTATTAATTATCGTAATTTTTATAATTAAATTACGTTCGGGAATAGATAGTTAACCCGTATAAAAAATAAGGGATGATATTCTTGGGGATGAAAATACTTAAGTTCAACATCATTTCAAATAGAAAGTAATTTTAATTTTGTTTTGTAAATATATCTCAATTAGAACTTGAGGGAAAAAAGTATATGGAGGTAGCTCACCCTCTTTTACTAGTTATTTTTAGAAACCGCGAAACCCCTCAACCTGTTATTTATGGTATTCGTAAAAGAAATATTTTTAAACAATTATATTAAATTTCCTAATTTTTAGAATTAAATTACTGGCGCGAAAAGATGGTTTACCCTTATAACATAATAAGCGATGATATTCTTGGGGGTAAAAGAGCGATAGTTTGACATCATTTCGAACAAATAACTTTCATTTTGTTTTGTAAAGATATCTCACTAAGACCCTGATATATTTCAAAAATACTGTTTTCAGGGGTGAACTTTAAGTTTTAACACCATTAAAATGAATCACCGCAGATAAAAAAAGATACTTATCTCTTATTTTGGTACCCTCTGCAGTTTCATTAAAATCAGAACCGGACACTTCAGGTATCTCCCTTGTCCATTCTTAAGCTTTATACTATCACGTACGTTTAGCATCCGTAAGCCTTTAGTCTAATAGTTTTTATATTATGTATTTTATTTAGTAGTGAATTCATTACTTCAAAATGATGCAATTATAAATATTAGTACTTGTAGAAACCGTAAGAAATTATTTATCACTAAATGTTTGTTGATACAAACATTTTATTTGTATTTAGCTATTATTAAATAAATTTTGTGGAACTTCTAACCTTTTGCCGTCTCCTGCTTTTTCCATATCTGATTGGAAATGATGTATTTGACATACAAGCTCATGTTGGGCTTTCTTGATATATTATTCACTGACGTATTTCGTTATTACAAAAAATGAAATGCTTAGAGATTAAAATGAAATTTAAAATGATATTAAAGGCCAAGGCTGACACAAATGTACGTATAAGTCTGCTATTCTAGCTTTTCAACTAAGTGGAAGAAATTATTTAGAATTATAAATAAAAAGAAAGTTTCTTAAAAACATTTGCATTGTGGGTTTGTTGCAAAAAGTTTCAAAAATTAAAACTTATTGTTGTTTGACAGAGGGTTTTTTCTTACTGTATTTCTTTCTGGCTCACTGCCTCTTCTATGGCTTTGGTTTATGGCCATAAACTTTATTTTTCAAAAATGTCCCCAAAAAAATCCCGCGGAGTCAAATCCGAAGGTCCTGGTGGCCAGTCAATATCGTATGTATTCGACACCACACGTTCCGAGAACTTTCGACATTGTTGAGTCCGCAGTGTGGCATTTGCACAGTTTTGTTTTCAGGTCTTTTTCACTCATTTGCGGTAACTCAAAGTGTATTAATAACCACTGATATCGATCTCCATTCACGGTCTCATAAGCTCTGAAGAAGAATGATCCAATGATGTTATTTGAACAAACATCAGCCCAAACGGTTACTTTCTCATCATGCAATGATGTTTCGTGAATTATGTGAGGATTGTTAGTGCCTGAAAAAGTGACAATTATGTTTGTTGACGGCGCCAAAAAGTACGAAATAAAGCACGTCATTATGCACGTTGAATTAACATAACTGGGCGATTATTTTCAATGTAAAGTGTCACTATTTGGGGTGTACATCGATACTTGGTTGACTTGAAGTCGTTCAAGAATTGTCAAAGTTATTCAATAGTTCCATTGACCAGATTCAAATGGCGCACCCTACATATATGCTTGGTAAACTTTGCTCAAACCATTAATTGTATATATATATATATATATATATATATATATATATATATATATATATATATATATATATATATATATATATATATAATTCCACTCTGGTTCTCTCTCCTTACTACTCCTACACCTAATGGTCCCATCAGTGAAGCTGTAATGTAATGAAGCGAGAGCAAAAAACACAGAAAATAACTGTCTACTTAAAAACCTCATTTCGCAAAATGTCGGTAAGATATTACCCGTAGAACTTGATGCAGGACTGTTATTATTAATAGTATAAGCGAACATCTAAATATACCAAAGAGTGGTAACAAATTATTTCCTTAAGACTGTTACGAAAGGGGACAGACAGTTTATTTTCTGCGAATTCCACTCTGGTTCGCTCTCCATACTAGTTTCGACCACCTAATGGCCTCAACAGGTAATGAACCGAAAACAAAATGCACAAAAAACAACTGTCTACTTAAAATTCCCATTTCGCAAGACGTCGACAGGATGTTACTGGCATAAATTTTAAATTATCGTATGGGCAAGGATCACTGGCAGATTTATTATTGGTTCTGTTATCTTATCACCTCATTTAAATGGTGTGAATTAGCTGGAACACATAGTAAATGTATCAGATTTATTGGATGATCTTCCACTGGCTATAAGACAAAATATACGTTCATGTTATAGATATTGTACCCCCAGATTTCATCTTAAATGTTAGAAATCATTTATATGAAAATTTTTAAAATCGATGGATCGGAAAAGAAAATGATGCTTTGGCCACCTTCTTCACCAGATTTACCGCATACGGATCTATTGTTATGAGAAATTCTAGACCTGTAAACACCGATGAAGAATTGTAAGTACGATTACAAATTCCAGTAAACACTTTATACTTAGATCCACAGATGATGCAAAAAGTGCATTTCAATTTTCTGCTTACGATGAATCTTAAATAAGTGGATTGGAATTCTCTACATACCATCAGTATAATTTTCACGTTTTTTATTTCTCATTGCAACATCTTAAAGTTAGCTCAGGTTAAAAAATATTTAGAAATTACTTAAAATACTGGAAGCATCGAATTTTTCGCTGATTTGTTCCAGATCCCCTCTTTCAAAATAGTAGAATATGATTTTTTTTTGGCGGTCGCACATAGTTTTCCCACATCCACCTAAACACATTTGCATATTTCGAAATACAGTATATTTTAGAAAAAATTGTATATTACATTTTGATAAGATATAACAAAAAAAAATATTAAAAAAACACTTTACATATGAGAAAAAATTCTTGCAATATTGCCAGATATCCAGCGACCACGAAATTTCTATTCTTCTAACAGCCTCTCAATAATTCACCGCACTATTGTTATCGTAAAATTGAATAGTAAATAGAGGTGAAACTAATTTTTGGGAAAAGATTAACAGTAATATAATATCAGTGAGATCAAGACACAATGACACGTATCATGCATTTTTTTTATCTATTTATGTATAGAATAAAGCTATCCTCCCCAAAGCAATAATATGTATGTGCCAGGTTAGTTCAGGTTTATACAGTATGTACTTATGTACGTAGAAATGGTTAGTGGAAAGTAAGAAAAAAATGGAGAAAACTGGTTATTACGTCCGTCCATGCGTTTGTTCATCTGTACGCCACAATCTTATAATTTCGCCAGTTTCTCATCTAAAAAATTTAACAATTATAATTATTTCACTTAATTTACGTCTATTAATTTATAACATATAAAAAAGAGTAATTTAAGATAAATCTCAGATGTTTCAATATATAATCCATACATACTGTATAAACCTGAACTAACCTGGCTTATGCTTATTATTATTTAACTAACACTTAAGTACATTGTATACGTCTTTGTTATTAGGATATTCCCCTCCTAAATAAATGTTAGACTAAATAGCCAGGGAAATACCCACCAAATTTCAATATATATTTACTAATTTCTAATTGATGATGTCACCGACAATTAAGCCCTATTAATTTGTTGCCAAAGGTCATTTTGTCCTTTATACATGATTTTAGGGACAGAAAGAATAAAAGGAGTGGATTAATAAAGTGACATTAGAACCAGTGTAATTTTATGATCATTGACATGACCGATGCTTGTTAATGTTTCTTTTTCGATTCGATTTTTAGTGTCTCGTACTATATTTTAACAAATTGCTATGTATAGTTTTAAATAAATTGTGCTTTATTTCAGAATATGCAAATGTGTTTTAGAGAATATGACACAAAATTCACGGATTAGGTGAGAAAGGCGTGAAAGTAATTTTTTTTTTGAGAAAACCTATGCAACCTCCAAAAAAAAACTTCATCATCAATATCATCATCACACAGCTCCTTGCCTGAAGATATTTCGGTAAAGAAGAAAGGATTGGGAGGGAGAACAAAATCTTCCGAGAAATGAATACTGGTGGTATATTGATGGATCTCGACAAGATGAAAGAGTTAAGGCCGAAGTGTTCGGCAGGAGCACAGGAGTCAGAGAGTAGTACAATCTCGAACAACGAGCGACAATCTTCACAGCGGAAATTTGTGCTATTCTGCAGTGTACCCATCTCTGTGAGAGGGATATAAACAGGAATAGGGTAAAAAATATATGTTGAGACAGTAAGTCCACTGTTGTAACTTCGCGACTGGTATCTGAGTACAAGGCCGTACTGAATGGTATGACAAGGAACGGTTGCACAGTCAGACTCGTGGAGGTAACGGGTCACTTGGGCATACATGAAAATGAGGAAGCAGACCGTCTGGCAAAGTTGAGTTAGGCAACTAAACCATATGAACCCCAACCAATTCTACCTGTTCCAACTGCCATTGGCAAAAGAGAATTAAAATTGTTGCTGGAAAGTAAATTTATTGAATCGTGAAGGGGAGCTCGTTGAATGATATGTGCTAAGGAACATATAATTGGATTTAGCGCATAGCGTACTAAGGAGCTTCTCTCCTTAGGAAGGAAAGAGCTATGAATTATGGTGGAATTGTTGACAGGCCATTGTCACCTGTGGGGCTGTCGAAGATGATCCGACGTGCAGATGGTGTTTGGAGGAGGATGAAACTGTTGATCATGTCCTCAAATAGTGCACAGCACTCAACGGACTGAGACAGAGATATTTTGAAGATACAATTTTGTTACCGGAAGCAGTTAGGCAAGTTCAACTAACGAGGCTGCTTGGATTTGCAAAGGCAATTGACCTCGAATGACCTGCAGCTGTGGTAGGATGTAAAGGCCCCAATAGAGGTCTAGGAATCGATGATCTAGTATCACCACCCTCTGTTTTATTCATTCATGCATTCACAGCTTTTTCTCTTGTACACTACTGGACTTAAGCTTCCTTTAAACATATCCAGGCAACTCGATCTTGAGTTATTCGCATCAATCATCCCTCGATTCTCTTGATATCTCCCCACTGGCTCAGTGGTCTTCTCTTATGTTTCTTATCTTCACGCGTTATCCACTCTCGCAATCTCTTAGTCCATCTCTCACTCCTAATTCTCGCTGTATGCCCTACGAATCTCTCCTTTAAACGTGCTATGTTTCTATAATATCTTATATGCGTCTTCCTCTACATATTTCCAAATTTCTCGTACAATCGAGAAGTCTGATACCTAATTTAGATCTCTCCATCTTGTGTTCAGTGATTCTTAAAGCGTGAGGGTTAAAGCTTCCTATTCATAAGTCACAACAGGTTAAATATTTTTTGTTTGATGTTGATGGGAATTTCGCCGCTAAACACTTTTCTTAGTTTGCCGTACGCAGCCCAACCAAGACCAATTCTTCTTCGTATTTCATGTGTTTGGTTGTCTCTTGCTATTTTCACGTTGTGTTCCAAGTATAGATAGATATTCTTGAACTTCTTCAATGTCTTCATCCCCTAATCGTACTGAACCGCTAAACCAGATTTTTCATAATCTTCGTTTCGTGTTTATTTATTTTTAAGTCAACTGTTTGTCAAGTTCATTTAACATTTCCTCCGCTTCGCATATATTATCGAAGATGAGAAGAACGTCATCAGCCAAACGAAAGTTGTAGAATCGCCTTTCTGTGATATTGATACCATTATATTCTAATTGTTTTAATGCCTACCCCAGGACAGCTATAAAGAATTTTGGGAGACGTAGTATCGGTCACAACTAACTAAACAAAATTTTAGGGTTTATTTGTATCGCTTCACACATGCTGTTGAGTTTAGGTATATATTGTGTATCAAATGAATCTATCTGTGATTAATATGGCATTCGATAAGAGCTTTTAATATGGCATACCTTTCAACAGTATCGAAAGCCTTTTCAAAATCTATAAATGTTAGCACTAATGACTGATTATATTCAATGATTTTTTAAATCAATCTTTCAATGATTGTTTGTTCCGAAGCTAGAATGGAAACTGGCCTGCTCAACATGTTGGTAGTGTTTCAGTTTTTTCTTGAGTCTGTTAGTCATTTTTTAAGTAAACAATTTTTATAAATATGATAACAGTCTTAAAGGTTTATATTTGTTAATATCTGTTAGGTCTCAGGTTATGGAAAAAATCAATGAGCAATGCGGTGTTTCCACTATTAAGAATAATTACCAAATAATTTATTGATGGTCAGGTCGTTGATATTTATTTCAGGTAATAGGGAAATGGTGTCACCCATTTATTCTAATATTTCTACCGGAGAAAAAGGATAGGTAATATTTAATTTGGTATATATTTTTAAAATACCAATATCTATTCCAATACAATTTTAATCTCTTTCAGTGTGCTGCACTTTTATATAGATATAAAAAATGTTTTGCAATTCAAACAAAATGGTTTGTTGCATTATAATCTACAATCTCCATTTAAATAGTATGTTTTGTGGTGCACTCATTAACCTGGAATTCCATTAGTGTTTATTATTTAATGGAAGTAGTCGTTACTTTATGGAAATCCAATATGAAACTTCAAATAGATAATAAAATAAAAACTTTTATGTTTTGTTGTCGCCAAATATAGGTCATCGTAGTTATATTTCAATATGTGTATAATGATACTAATAACATGAATGAAAGATCATTTATGCTATTATCTGTTATTTTCATTCACCAGTCTTTTTATAGCAAAAATATTACCGTTTGTAATGTGTGCATCTAAAGAATAATGTTATAAATATTTTTATTATAATTTTATCCTTCTTTTATTTTTAAGGTTTCATAGCCAGAATCCTTTATAATATCATCATGCCCGTCGGAGTTAACATTATCTTGTAACCTAGTAATTTCTGCACCTTTTGAAATAAAATTTTTCAGGGATATGTTTTTATTAACTCAATTTGGAAAAAAATTATAGTGTCTCTCCATATGAAAATTATGGTGCGTTTATTTCATTTCCCACATCAAGTCTTTGATTATATTGATTAGTTTTCTTTTACAACGTTATGTATTTTTTATTGTTAAATGTCTTGTGCTATAACGTTATACGTATATTAACCAAAATTAATTTACATATTGAGCCTTACAAGAGATTTAGAGAGGAATTAATTAAATAGCCTGATTTTGTTTATTACATTTAATTGGAAAGAACAAGAATGACTACAATATAACAATTTTTTAATTCAACATCAAACAGTTTAGTACTTAGTATTTCCTCCTTTAGTGTTAGCCTGCATCTTCCTAGGCATGCTCCATAGAAGGTCTTTGATAGTTTGTTGAGGAATTCGATTCCATTCTTCTTGTGCAGCAATTTTTAATTCTGCAATTGAGTTAGGCGCTGGATTTCGTGCCCGTATAGGTCATTTTAAGATGTCTCTCTATGGAACTTGCATCAGGATTCATTTGTGGTGACCAATCTAGAGTCACAATCCCAACACCTTCAAGATGCTGTACTACTATTCTTGCGGCATGTGTACGGGCATTATCATGCATCAACACGAATTCATCGTACCCAATGAAGCCGACATAAGGTAAAACATGCTCCTCAAAGATGTTATGTGTTGTACCAGTCAGCATTCGTTCCTAAATTCACCTCAGTAAATTCCGTACGATTCTCCTAACGAATGTCACCCCATAGTATACGGGAATTGCCACCAAAGCTAATGGTTTTTTCAAGATTACATTTTGCAAAACGTTCTCCAGACCTTCTGTATACTTTACCACGTTCATTTGGTTTTCATAATTGTATCCTAATTTCATTCCAGTTAGCATGAGCTCTTGCAAATTGTAACCATTCAGTTTTGTGACGTGGGAGAAGCCTATGAATTCTGACAGGACGTTTCGAATTTAAACCGACCTCTTCTTATTACTGTTTGACATATACATTAACTTGAATTCATTTTTTAGGTGCGGAGATGTAAGTATGCGATTTCCCAAAGATTGAATCCTCAAATATTGGTCATCTTTTTGCGTTGTACATCTTTTTTATCCTTGACCAGGACGCCTTTCATACTCTCCAGTTTCCCTGTATCGCTTTACTACAGTCGGTTGATGGATATATATCATCTTGTCTGCAACCTTCATTGGCTAAAGTAACAATTTTAACATATACTATATCGTTTAAATGTGGCATCTTAGCAAGAACACTGTAGAATCGACAAATAAAGAAACGGAAATGTCATTTTGACAGAGACGAACAAAACAGCAGCGATTTCTAGTCGCCAAGGCATCCTATGCTATTTTTTTAATTAGTGATATTATTGCTTCTTTAGCTTTAAAGGCTATGTCTAACTATTTTTTTATTTATAATAAATTGCAATAAAAGTAAAAATCAGTAGAATAAGAAATTTAACAACGAAAATTCATCACGATTTAAAGGAAAAGAAATATATATATATATATATATATATATATATATATATATATATATATATATATATATATACAAAAATCCCTAAAAATAAAATATGCAATATTTTTGTCCATGAGTTTATAAACATCAAACCATAGGGGTTTTAGATTAAACAGAGAAAGTGACAAACAAGAAAAGCCCTTTCCAAAATTTCGGAACTTTGTAAACATTATTTAGTTTCATCGAAGACTCGTGCAACCATGGTAACCACTAGGTAATGGTCTGCTTTGTTGGTAACTCTGCGCTATGTTTTTAAGAATATTGCAAGTTCTTAAGATTTAAAGATGGTTTTTTTGATTAATTAAATATCATGTGATATTAAATAATGAAATTCCTGGAATGTATAGAATTTTTCGTTCGATAAATAATTGTTTTTACCTAAAAGTCATTGGCCTCTACCGATAACAATTTGTAATTTGGTAACTACTTCAAATAAACTGCACAATCCCACAGAGTTGATATTATCATCAAACAACGTAAGGAGCTTTCTACTTTAAATAAATTTGCACTTCTTCATTTGTGTCTTTCGATCGTGATTAAATCGAGTTTAAGTTATTTTTTAAAGACGTTGGTGTGCTTTTGTGCAACAAAGTAAATTAAATTGTGAACAATGGTGAAATACTTACAGATTAGTGTTTAATAATTTCATTGACGTCGGTCAGTGGGCAGCGCTATTAATGTTCAAAGGAAATGCTAATAATATATGTCTAACGCCTTTTCCAGTGTTAATATAGTATAGAAAACTTTAATGATCCTGGTTTTTATTTTATTTTTATTAGTTCTTTGAATGTTTTTTTTTCAAAATTCTTATTAATAGTATAGAATTTTTATGGATTTAACAACTCAAAAGTCGGTGACCTTTTTAATTTTATTTATAAACACTTTGTCTGTATGCATTTTTACATGTTTGTTGGGTTTAGTGTTATTTGTAAATAGAAAAACAATTCTGCTCTTACGAAAACAAGAATTTTTTTTATATTATTACTTTAACCATTGAAGCAATATCGTGCCATTTTATATAAGAAATATTAACAGAACAGAAAGCTTCTTAATTGTGTTATAATAATTTAGAATTACATTGATTAGGTCCTATTACCACAATCGTAGAATTGATTTGAATGTATTATCGACAACTCCAATCTGTTGGAGGATGTTTTAATAAATTAAATGAATTTTGTTTATTGTGTACTCCTATGTTTCAACTCAACAAAACCAAAAGGAATTACGGTGCAAAACTAGTGGATTAAAATTAAGTTATTTGGTAATACGTTATAAATATTTAATCTTTCAAAATTGTTAACTTTATACAGCAAGACCAACAAGACCAATATCTCTCTTTTGTATAAATATGGTATAATTGAAATTTGAATTTAGGATATTAATTAATATATTAGTGAACTGGTGCATGTAGTGACACTGTCAATATTTCTTTAATGGAAATCGTTTTAAAATTAGTGTTACAAAGTAAACTTTTCTAACATTACTTAATATAATGTACAAAAATCTCTTACGTCAAGTCGATAATGTGCTGGACATCCGACGTTTTGGAAAATTATTCTGTCTCTTACGTTCAATGCTATTTCATCCACGATATTCTGCATTTCATTTCATAAAAACTCTAAAGTAATTGTCTTCGTTTAAATGTTCAGGAATGAAATATGGCCCAATGAAAGTTCGTCCGATTACCGCTGCCCATACATTTACACTGGATTTCTGTTGGAAGGATATTTCTATTTTCATATGCGGATTCTTATCAGTCCAATAATGCAGATTGTGGAAGTTGGTAATTTCCTCCCGAGAAAATTTCGATTCATCGGACCATAAAATACTTTTTAAGAAAAGTCCATCTTCCATATCAGCATTTAACAAATAACGGCAGGACAGAATTCTCCGTGTTGGATCACCTTCTTCAAGGCCTTGAACATGAGTGTAATTGAATGGATGTTTTCCTTCAAATTTCAAAATGTTATACATTTTCCAAGTAGACAAATTAGGTTGATTCGCTACTTTTCTAGTACTCGTGGTTAGATCTGCATCAAATGAATCCAAAATTTGTTGTTCTACTTCGACAGCATGTCTGTCTGCATGCAATCTTTCTCTGAAATGAAGATTACCAGTTCCACAAATACGGCAATAAGTGTCAATAAAAACTTGTACATTGGGAACTCTTCTTCCAGGAAATCGATCTCGATATAGTCGTTGAGCTGCAGCTGTATTGCCATACATGAAAATTATATCAGCGTATTCTAAATTAGAAAAAGTAGCCATCGTTTTGTTAACCAGGCAATTTTAAATTTTGCAAGTGAACACTGAATTGGTGTAAAAAACAATGGCTAGACGTATGCGACCAGCACTAAAGCCGATATCATCTGTATGGCTGGCTAAAAAAAATGGCTGTTTATCTGTTGGTGTCTTTATTTTGTTTATGTTTATTTTAGAAATAAGAATTACCAGCCTGGTGAACAGAAACACAAAAATTCATCTTTTAGGCGTTCAGAATATCCAATGCAATACATTAGATATTTTGTATTTTAATTAAATAAAGAAAAAGTGAATAGAAAAAATTATTAATTTCGTTAATATGAATATCTTCACTGAATTTAATTTATGTAAAGTTTTATTGATACGGATTTCGATAAACCACTATAAAGGTAATTTAATAAAGTTATTTTTAAAATACATTGAATGCATTTATTTCTCTCACTCACTCAAATCTAAAAATGAAACTTGAATTTTCGTAGATGAAAAACTTTTTGATTGCACAGTTTTATGTGTCTTATTTTAATTTTAGTCCTCTTGTTGTTATTATGGTGTATGAAGCAAAGAATAAGAAAAAATATTTCAAACCGAAAAATTGTACCAGGATTATAAACATTTAATTTTCAATCACCAATTACCAGAACACCGAAAAATTATAAAATGTGCTGTAACTCGATAACCGTGCATTTTTGTACTAAGGCATATACAGCATAAATTATTCAAAATGACATTCTCTGTCACTATCACCTCTTCCAAACTTTCTATCGATGTATCGATGTATCAAACACCCTGTATACATATATATATATATATATATATATATATATATATATATATACATATATATATATACACCACTGTATCCGGTTTCAATATACCTTCAAAAACAATAAAAGTATTATGTGCAAATTAATAGTTTGAATAGAACAACAACATAATAAAAATAAATAAAAAGAAAAGAAAAAAATAATCACTAACGAATAATGTTTGTCTGAAACGTGCTAACTTATTTTTTTATCTTAATTTCTGGTGTTATGTTCCTTGAATAATTAGAATATAAGTTGTCTTAGTTATCCCTTTATTTAAGTAGGGGGAAATTAATTAATTTTGAGTATAATGATAATAATAATATTTGCTTTCCTTTCTCACAAAATTACAATTGGTATAAGATTCCGTTAGTTTTAGACCTTATTATTATGAGACTAATTGAAGCCTGAAAGACAATTATTTATTTATTAATAAAAGAGACATGTCCATTGGTACAAAACTACTAAATCAAAATTATAAACATGGAATTTAATTGAAGGAAAAGTTAAGCAATAAAACAAGCAGACAATAACCACAATTATAAACAGAAATAACGTCAATATATATATATATATATATATATATATATATATATATATATATATATATATATATATATATATATATATATATAAATTATAATCTCTCTATAAGAAAAACTCTAATAAGTTAAAAGAAATATTAAACAAGTCACCCAGAAATTTGTTTCTATTATTCATAATACGGTTAACTGGTGAGTTTTCTCCATACCATATCCGATGCTCGCTTGATTTAAATATTTCACATTCTTTGAAATGTCTAAGATGTAGGATTCAGTAAATTCTGGATTAGCAATTAACGGATTCACAATCTTATAAAAAACAAATATCATAACTTGCCCTGCATCTTCCTATACTATTTAGATATTGCTACACTGGTATTTGAAAACCAAAACCTCACAATTAAGTGAGAAGGAAAAAGTTAATCAATAACCCTAAAGCAAAATCACCAGAGTACTGTTGAAGGCTAATAATAGTACCAGTGAGCAAAAATGCCGAACTAACCCCTATGCTGGAGAGCCACTACATCTGTAGCTAGATTGAATGCAGCAACTTTCCGCTATATTGTTAGGAACTAGCTTTCAAAATCTTTAGTTGAAAAAAATAGGTGCCGTTGTAACGTAAGCTAAAAAAAAACGAAGCTCCAATAAGTTCACAATACAAAAACAAATAATAATTATTTTATGATCAGAGGATACTATGCCGGATTGTTACGAAACTAATAGGTCGTTTTTAAATAATAGAAATATATTTAAAAATCTGCCTGTCAAATGGCGTAACTGCCAGCTGAATGACCTCTCTGCTTCACGGTGTACGCACTAGTGTAACATCAACAGGTACACGCAGAATATAAACCAAAAGAACAACCAGTAACGATTGCCTGTAGGTAGAACCCCGTAAGTAGAACTGGTAGGTATAACAACCAGTTATAAAATAACCACTAGAGACTATTCCAATAATAACATAACCAGTAGGGAGAACTCCAGTAATAAGATAACCAGTAGGAAGGATTTCAGTAATTAAACAACTAGTAGGGAGGACTCCAGTAATAAGATAACCAGTAGGGAGGAACCCGATGTTGACAATGGGGTTTAACAGAATTCCTTTGTCGAAACGTGCGAAGCTGCACAAAATTCCTGTTTCCAGGCTAATTCAGGTTAATTCAGATTACGATACAAAATAACACAAAAATGCCAACCAGACAAAAGATAAGATAACTCAATAACTCAATACAATTACCAGAATAATTTAAAAGACTTCCCAGCCCCAAATCCCAAGCATGGCAAATACAACTTGAGATGGTAGTCTACAATTCCTTCATCCGAATTAAACCAGGAAGAAGTGAAAGTTAATGCAAAATGGCCTCCATTTATAAACAAGGTCCTTGCTTGCACACAACCCTGCTTGTTTTAGACGCATTCATTTCACACTTTAGAAAGAAATGACACCTCAAAAATGACCCTGGGCAACAACAGTCGGCTGAAATAAATATGCAAAATAGGCCCTTCAACAAAATAAATAAAGCAGGAAAACCGAGATCTATCAGAAAAAATATAAGATTGAATTCAGCATCGATAAGAACAAAACCAAGCACATTGTAGTAAAATATCAATTATAATGGACAACTGATCACTGAAGGTCTCTTAAAACTATATTTCATGGAATGCCTTTATTCAAAGAATTTATGAAATGTACTTAAGGAAAATGATATTTTAATGTCCATAACGTGAGTATTTGCAAAAATAAGGTAAAATTATTTGAATTAGCTATAGTGAACTTAAACGGAAATATAACTCCAATTTTAAGCATTTAAAATTTATATCTTCAATTAGTGTATGCTTGTCAAAGTAATTTACCTTAAGCTGAGTGAAGTTTAATAATATAGGTTTAGTAATAAAGGTCATACACTGGTACAACGTTTCAAGTCTGGTGTAATGAGAGTATATTTATGGCATGAACGTTGCTGTCTTTATTGCTTCTCATTATAAAATTCAGCATCTTGGGAGACTTTTTACGTCAAGCATCAATATGCTAAGCAAAGAGAAGTTTGTTGTTAAAGAGAACTTCAAGATGCCGAATAACACTTCAGATTTTATGATTATTCAATAAATATTTGTTTTTTTTTTTTCATTTAAGCGAAAAACTCCATAGTGTTGATTTTTTAGTGATTTGTGACCCTCATGGATGCCGTATTGGATCTTTATTTTGATATTTGACAATTTGATTCTAGAGTATTGATTAGGGGTTTCGAGTAAGATATGTTGAGTGAAATTCAATTCTTGTGCATCTAGTAGTATGAACTTTCTGGGAATTTTAGAGATTTTCCAACCTTATGGGTACCATATTGGATCTGCCATCTTAAATTTCACAAACAAACCATGGTAACTTCATTAGTACGCCAAACAAGAATATTTTGGGCAGATATCCGATGAAATCGTCTTCAAAGTTGTTTTTGTAACAATCATTCTTTCCCCAATGTATACTTTTTCG
This sequence comes from Diaprepes abbreviatus, assembly GCA_034092305.1. NCBI lineage: Eukaryota > Metazoa > Arthropoda > Insecta > Coleoptera > Curculionidae > Diaprepes > Diaprepes abbreviatus. The sequence goes on from JASJET010000103.1 coordinate 20,477,567, forward strand.
TTAATTTTTAGTCGCTAACTATTCGAAAGATGGATCTCTAATGAATCTGGATAATTGTATTTGTTAAACGGGGGATTTTGTTTATGTGGGATGGACAAAAATTACTCGATCGACGGCAACGAAATTTTTATCCATCTTTTCCAGTATAAATGAGAACGTTTATTTTATTTATATTTTACCCCGAAACAACAATAACTGATATAAAAATCCAACTTTAAAAAGATAATACTTCAATGCATAGTATATACAGTGGTGCATATATAGTATGCTGGCGCATATATAGTATGCTGGCGCGAATTTAATACTGTTGGAAAGTTAGTAAGCTACAATATTTTTTGAGCGAATGCGGAGCGGGGATAATAATCGTTACGTATATCTACCTCATCATCCTCAATGTTTTTCCTATAATATTTTCTTACTTTTAGTGCGTATATTTAGATTGCTTATGTAACTCCTTCTTCTTTATAATACAGGCTTCACGTTCAGATGGAAAACATTTTAAAGAATAAAACTTATTTCCAAAAATTGGTTCAGGAATATACATATTTAAACTCTTATCTAAAATATGGTAAAATCTTTCAGCAGCTAAACCAACATAACACATTTGAAATTAGCTCCCAGTTAACCTTCAATAGAACACTTTGATAATAGGAACAAATTTATTACCGAAAGTGGATTTTAAAACCATGGCAGAGTGGTGGCTGTAATAGGGTAATAATATATCACGGACAGATTCAATTACCATATTAAAATTATTGATAAAAATTCGATCCTTTATTTCGCAATAAGCAATCGAAACACAGTTATTTATTGTTTCCACGGGCTTTATTATTAGATTCTTTGTTGTCTACAAAGAAAAACAGTTCTGGTGCATTATAGTTCTTTAAAACCTAGATAACATTTTATTCAAAAACGAACTTTTTTTATAAAACCATAATGAAATTCATATTAAACAGCTGCACAGTTTAGAGGAAAGGACACTAAACTAAACAAAATGTTCTGGTTATTAGGCGAGACTGTTTTCCAAAATTCTTTATGACTATGCGATTTCGAATCAAAAATTAGTTTTATTGACTTAATCTTGTTTTTTATAGCACAGTGAACACTTCACCTTTTATTTTTAGCATTATGGTCAACTATCACTACCAGATAAAAGATAATTTACAAAGTATTCAACATTTCTCCAGCAAGTATTTATTTATTAACTATTGAGAAATATAGCTCTTATTTAAAATAATCTGTTAACCCATTAAAAAGTTAAGACTCTAAGCAACTGAAAAAAAGCAAATATAACTTATCATTCAGACACATACTCGGCGTTTATCTTTCACAAGAGTTAAAGAGGATTTCCTTAAGTATACATGGATACACATTTCAAGAACAAACAGATTTGAAATAATTAAAGTTCTAAATTACTTAGAAACACTTATACACGAAAAAGTTGTAAATACATTGGCAAGACATCAAATAAATCTTTTAAATAAAATATATAATATATTATTTAATGAACATGTAATGACGGCTATTAATCATGAGGATAAAATGAGTAATGACAATTACATGCTTGCAGAATAGTATACTTCTTTTTATTTTACGCAACCATGTAGAAAAAGTAAAATGTTTTTTTATTGGTAAAGATATTTTTAGGCAAACTGACGATTTTTGTAACTATATTAATAATTTTTCTATCTAACTTCTAATGAACTAATTTCCAATTTTTAAAATCCCAACGTGACAATAACCCTATTTGATCCAAAAAAAAACAAGTAATATTGGATTTATAAATCTCTACTGACTAACCAAGTGGTCGGGCGCTAGGTGATGTTATAGTCCTCTGTGTTTCCCATAAACTTTTGGACAGTTCAAGCGGTCCCAAGTAGCACTATCTTTTGTATAGCCCAATACAAGTGTTCGTTAAGGCTACATCTCTTGATATTAGCAAAAAACTCTTCGATACTACGTCGGTTGTTGATAGAATTATGGGAATTATTTAGACGGTACTTATTCCCCACTCTCAGCCCATTTGTATCTCCAGGTTCCTGTAGTTGGTGATACTCTCACTATGCTTATCCCTTTGATTGTTGATGTTAGCGATCGCGACTTCTATTATAGTCTTGCTTACTTGGATGTTTTATCCACTAAAATACGGTCTGGCCTGTTATGTGCAACTGTATGATCCCTAAGCACATTCGATCTCGGTACCGCTTGAACTTGTTCTTATTCGAGCTGTTTTCATACCATGGTACTTTCTCTATTTGCAACAGTTTGAATTTCTCTACCATCACTTGATTCATGATCTTCGTGTGCTGAATCGTGTCTCGTTTTGTACTCCGATTCGGCAACTGCTTGGCATCTTCCTATTATTTGAAGGATTGTCTCTGATTGGACGTCCATATTAGCATTGGCTGTTCTTATTATGCATTTCAGGGAGTTTCTTGTTAGAATGACCTAATCTTGGATAACTGGTAGGAAGCCTTGGGTTTCTGGAAACTTTTGCTTTGACGTCAACTAGTAATTCGACACAAATTCGTCGATGTTTTCCTGGTTGACCTCATTTGAATATCCTTTAAGGAGGGGCTTCTGTAACCAGGCTTGAAGCTTCTCTCGGTATGATTTTTGATGAGAACTCAGTTCATGGTCTGTAGCACAGAATAATCTGCTACTCTGTGAAAATATCAGCGTAAGCTTAAAAGTGGTTGATACAATTATTTACCAATATCTACATATTTTCTTTCCCCATGGTATATCGGTAGCATTGTCTGTTCAGAGGGTAATGCTTGTGTGCCATTGTCCGGAGGTCCTGCTCCATTTCATAATTCGAAAAGAATAATTAAGTGTAGAGCACGCATTTTAAACATTTTAAATAAATTTTACAATGATACATTAGTGTTGAACGATTTAAATAAATTTTTCCTGTTTAGTTTAGTTCGTAGTACCTGCCTCATCCGTCAGTAGTGGGAATAGGGGGCTCCTAGTTGACCCCCCCACCACTTTTTTGATTGGTCAGCCAAGAATGACCTTGTTTCTGATTGGCTGCCCAAGTTCGCCCCCTATTCCGATTGGTTTCATAAACTCCGCCTCTTTTTGCTCCACCTCCTACCTCCTTCCTAACCACCACAGTAGTTGGAGGGGAGCTGGTAGCAGTTGGAGGGGGGCTGGTATTTTAAACGATCGAATCTGAGCGAACTTCAGTCATTCGTGCGCGATGTCAAATAGCGACCAACAACAACAACAACAGCAACTCATTGAACGTGTAGGCCAAGTAATAATTTCCTACCAAAAACACGGAAAAAATCTTACCGATTTTGAAGATCAAGACTTGGCCTTCTTTCCCATCAACTACTTGAAAACATTCGTCGATTCACTTAGTTTACAACAAATTTGGAACAGGTTGCCGGAAAATTATAGAAGTGACGAAGAATTGCAGCTAAATTTGCCGTGTTTTAAACACTATCCACTATATCAACACCACATAGACGGCCCGCCATTATCAATTAAAAAGTGTTGTAAAATTAAAAAATAGTGTGAACAAGTGAATCGAGTTTCATCGGACAGTCTTCGAAATGGATCAGACACATGTATATTTAGATTCTGCTTGTGATGAAACGATCCAGTCAATGTACAAAGATGAAACAACTCATTTTAACTTGGCTGGAAGAGGAAAGTTTCACGCAAGACAGGATTCTCTGATCACTATTGATCGAAATAATTTCGAAGACGACGATGAAGATGAAGAAGATGATGGGATAGAGGATAATGGCGTTCCAAACGGGTGTGGAGAAGAGGGGCTCGTGAAAGTGGCAAAAATAAATGCAAGTGATACATTGACACCAAATTACCTTACGCGAGAAGTGTGCGTTTTTCAATCTTATGTCGTAATTATTTCATCTTCTGGCGGTGCATATAATTTATGTTGTGAATGTTACTATATACATGCTTTAAATTGCCCAAATGGGAAAAATAATTTTGTTAATAGCCACTATAAACGATCCTTTATATGTTGCGAAAAAGATTTGCAATGCAACACGTGTGAAAACGATTTATTCATAACAACTCCTTCACAAGCATGTATAATATGTAACAAACCAGAACTAAAGAATATGCAAAACCATCTAATCGAAAAATCAAATTTTAAATAAATTTATTTCACTTGCACTTATTCATGCACTATGGCGTTTTTAATATTAAGTTTAAGTTTAAAATATTTTATAAGAATTTAGATTTTGTTCTGCTAAGTTAAATAAATATAAGAAACTATGTAAATAAATATAAGGGAATGATGTGAATAAATAAGAATTTGTATTTATTCCCATTGAAAGAAATTATAATTTTGTTCTTTCAGTGTAGAATAATTCTTTTCAAATAATATGCACAACAACCCTACCGATAAATCAAATTTAAATAAATGAATTTGATACTCCACTTGAATTTATTCATGCACCCTAGTAGTTTTTGAATATTAAGTTTCAAATGTCAACTAATTTAAATAAGATTTCATATAAAATATAAGTTGTAAGATATAAGTTATAAGATATATATTAAGTTTAAGTTAAATAAATATAAGGGTGCCATCTAAATAAATAGAAATTTGTTTATATTAAGATTTGAAGAACTAATGATTTTGTTCTTTCAGTGTAGAATAATTTTTTCTACATAATATGCACAATCAATCCTATCGATAAATTGAATTTTAAATAAATGAATTTGATACTGCACTTGAATTTATTCATTCACCCTAGTATTTTTTAATATTAAGTTTAAAATGTCAACTAAGACATTTAAATAAGATTTTATATATAAGATAAAGAACAATTAGGTTTAATTCCCTGACAACAGACTATGATTTATTCTTCCATGTTAAAAAAAAAAACCTAGTTTTCATTACTATGCTTGTAAAAAAAATTATATTCATCCTATTCATAATAATTCTTTCAAGTTAAAGAAACTTGGTTATTAGGTGTGATTCTGTATAAGAAATAGAAAAAAATAAAATATTTTCTTCAACGACTTTGTTTTTTATTATTCCTATAACCAAAATACAAATATACATATATACATAAATACATATTTATAATTTATACCATTTTGGGTTGCCAATTGCTGCTGTCTGCCAGAGGTTGCTGTTGTCTGCCATAGGCTGCTGCTTTGCCATCGGTTGTTGTTGTCTGCAAGAGGTTGCTGCTCTGCAAGAGGCCAATTTATAATTTATAATTTATTGGCCTCTTGCATTTTCGAGGGTAACTCTGCCTTCGCTGCTGCTGCTGTTGTTGTTGCTGTTGTTGTGTCTGCTCCTGATGCTGTTGATGTTGCTGTTGATGTTGCTGCTGTGGCCTCTTGCATTTTCGAGGGTAACTCTGCCTTCGCTGCTGCTGCTGTTGTTGTGGCTGCTCCTGATGCTGTTGATGTTGCTGTTGCTGCTGTGGCCTCTTGCACTTTCGAGGGTAACTCTGCCTTCGCTGCTGCTGTTGTTGCTGTGGTTGTGGCTGCTCCTGCTGCTGCTGCTGTTGTTGCTGCTGTTGTTGTGGCTGCTCCCGCTGCTGCTCCTGCTGCTGTTGTTGCTGCTGCTGCTCTGCCATAGGTTGTGGCCGATCTTCTTCCATAGGCTGTTGTTGCTCCATCATCAAAGGTTGAAGATCCATTGCTCGGTCTGGATCCCACTCAAAGGCGATAGGCTCGGGATCCAGGTCTGGCTCAAACATATTGATAAATTCTTCATCTAAATAGTCAACCTCTGATGGTGGCGGCCACATCACCGTGTTCTCGGAATTTGGACTCTGACGATCCATCAGATTGATCTGATTTTCCAAGAATCCCAGAAACTCTTGTAGTGTTATAATTATGAACGTACTCATTTTGAGACTTTAAACTTAATGAATGCTAAGTCAAGACGCTGTAAATCCTTATATACAATACTGAAATACTACTTTTCCTACCTCCAGCGGCAAAACCAGTCCGTAGAATGAGAAGAAGAAGAAGGCAAAGATAGCGTGAACTCGAGAGAGGTCGTTCAACGGTCGTAAGTTGTTTTGTTCTTAAGAAAAAGACGAGTAAAGAGGAGAAGAAGAAAAAAAAAAAAAAGTTGTTTTTGGAATAATATAAAAAACGAAAAAAAAAAAAAAAAAAAAAATTAAAAAAAAAAAAAAAAAAAAAAATTAAAAAAAAAAAAAAAAAAAAAAAAAAAAAAAAAAAAACCTGTTTTTTATATTATTCCAAAAACAACTTTTTTTTTTTTTCTTCTTCTCCTCTTTACTCGTCATTTTCTTAAGAACAAAACAACTTACGACCGTTGAACGACCTCTCTCGAGTTCACGGTCTCACGGTTCCCGTCGTACCATGCAGTGCCACGCCGTACCAGCCGGTACCAGGCTCTTGGCTGCTTTAAAAGGCGGCTGGGTACGAAGCGTCTCTTCAGTTTACATCTCGCTATTAGCGTACGCTTGTAAAATTATCGAATCTGTTGTGAATATATCTAGATAGTCCGATTTATTTCGAATTGTGTGACGTAGTGACATATTAATTTTTATTTGGTTTGTATTGTTGATTTCATATTTTTGATTTGATATTTTTGATTTAATATTTTTGACTTAATACTTTGGATTTTCATTCATTTTTACTTAATCTTCTAAAAGCCAATTTTTGATTTTTGTTGATTTTTCATTTTTGTGGATTTTTTTTGATTTTTTATTGATTTTTTGATTTTTTTATTGATTCATAATTTTTTTATTTTTTAATTTATAATTTAAAATGTCATTTTTAAATGTAAAAATTGAAAACATCGACTTAACAGCCTTCGATTTAAACGACGCTTGCCTTGTGCATGATTTGATTGATTGTTCATTTTGTGGGCTAAGCGACGAGGAGCTAGATATTAAATTTAGGGAAATTGATATTAATACATTTAACAATTCATCTGAATCTGGCGATTCTTCCGAAATTGGTGAAAGCGATATTTTGACACAGCTCTTAAAAGTTTTGGATGAATCTATTATCCCTGATATTCCTCAAGAACCTCTTGAAACAATTAATTTCGATGATTTAAATAATGATATATTAAGGAAAAATTTAATTAACAATTCTGAAATAAATGAGGGATATAATTTGGAACAACTTTTAGATATATTAGAAGGGGGTGAAATTGGTGAAAATAGCTCAGGGCAAAATTTAATTAAGGGTGATGTGGAATATCAGGAGACTTTTGAGAGCTGTGAGGAACAAAATAATAAGGGGGTTTTAAACAATAATAATAATGGGGTTGGTAACGAGGGAGCTTTAAATAATGATAAGAGGATTGGCATTGGGGGTTTTTCGAAAAATAATATGGAAGAGGTTTATCGCCCCCACTATTCGCCAATTTCAGATGCATCGTCAGATTCATCAGAGGATTCCAACGACAGCGTTGAGACTGTTATAAACGTCTCAGCCAAAGCTCAGCATAATTTTATTAAAGTGTTGGATCAAAATTTAATTGAAGGGTTGGATCAAAATTTTATTCAGGGGTTTGAACAACCATCCAAATTTGGCTATACCAGAAATTCAGTAAATTCGGTAGATGTTTTTGATTTGAGTTGTGGCGAAATTGTGGGGGACATTGAGGTATATACTTATACTGAAAATTTTGAAGATGAGCAGCCTCAATGTCCCTTAATTTCTTCCTGTAATCAAAATCAATTTTTGAAAAATCCTTCTGGCCTAAATTTAGAACAAAGTTCTGAAAATTTAATTGAAAAAAATTTACCCAAAAAACGTTCTTTATCAGAAACAAATGATTGTTCAGATTTAAAAAAGTCAAAATTGGACGGTGATATTTCTAGTTCCCAAACTTTAGGGGCACAAATTTCAAAAAATTCTTTACCAGTCGCTGTAACAACAGCTCCGAAAATCAATCCAACAAATAAAGTCGCTATTGGAGAATTAGATAAGTTTCTACATAAGAAAACTAAGCCGAGCTTAAATAGGAATGAAACAAGGTGTGCCACATCTAGATTTAAGTCAATGGTTTATTCCTATTTAAACTTAGATAATATATGTAATAATTTATCTAATTCGACTTTAAAAGACGTTAAAAATTGTATTCAACGACAAGGCGATCTTCTTTTAAATTTGGGAAATATATTTTTTAAAAAAAATCCATGTTTTTCTTCAAATTAAAAAGTGAATCCAAAAGTTAATTCAAAAGTAAATCCAAAAGTTTTCTAAATTGCGCGAGCTGAAAAAATTGCTAATTATTCTATGTCATTGGGTCTTGATAGATCGAAATTGTATTTATTTAAAAGCGACACGGCCCTAACCGATTCCATTTTAAAATGACTCTCCTTTGCACACACTGCTTAAGAGAATTTAAAAGAAAATCACATATTGTACGCCACCTTCGAGAAAATGTTGTTAATAACGAAAACACCTTTAACTTGGAAGATTATATAATTAATCGTAAGTATTTTTTTTATAACATATTTAGCTATAATTTTCCTTTTAATTTTTTTTTATTATTAATAAAGGTTTACAGAGGAATTAAAAAATAATAATTGTTTCAGTTGATGAACTACTTTCAAGACCTCCAATGCGATTTTGCCAAGATTGTGAAGTAAATGTCAAATCTAATTCCTGGAGCACACACTTGAGGACAAATATTCATAAAAACAGGAGCTGCATAAAATATGGAAATGGAATTGACATTATCAGGAGTGCATTTAAATGTCGAATAGCTTCCTACAGAATATATTCGCAGAATTATCACATCGACATCAAAAAGTTTCAGCAAGATGTTGGTAATAAAGTGCAAACATTAATACGCCAGCGTCAACAGGAATTTACATGTGCTAAAGTAAATTTGGAATTATTTGGAATATATTATTCTCCAACTTTAACCTCTACTTCAATTAAGTCATTTAATACACCGTTCTTCATTGTAACCCATACAACTGATCTACAACAGCTTTACGATGATTTATTCAAGATTATTGAAACCAAAGCAGATGAATTGCCGGAAAGAGACTCAGGTAATTATTATTTAATCTCAAGAGCTAAGTTTTCTTAATCTCAAGAGCTAAGTTTTCTTAATATCACTTGTACATCTCTAACAAATATTATTCAGAACTAATTTTTTAATTCCTATTACAGGGTGGGCTCTACAAAGAATTCTGCATTTGGAAGTCAACATCAATAAGTACAACCCATTGAATGCCTCCTCCTACATTAAGATGCATCACTTTTCTAAATCAATAGTGAATGTGATGAATGAGGACAATTGCTGTTTCGCCTGGGCAGTGGTTTCAGCAGCATACCAGCCAACCGGTAATCCTCGAAAGACCTCATCATATCCAGACTTCAGAGACGCTTTCGATTTTACAGGTATTGAATTTCCAGTAAAATTATTAGATATAAAAAAGTTTGAGGAAAAAAATAATTTGTCCATAAATGTATATGGAGTTGAAAAATTTTTAAGGGATAATAAAAAGGTATATGAGATTGTCGGTCCTTTACATTATAATAATGAAAAGAAAAAATTACATATTAATTTGCTTTTAATAAGTTCTGATGATGGAAATAACCACTACTGTTGGATAAAGGATTTAGGTTGCTTGGTATCCAAACAATTATCAAAAAAGAAAATAAAAAAATACTTATGTGATGGATGCCTTCAATATTTTGGAACATATGAAAAACTTAACACACATTTAGAACGTGATTGTAGTTTTGTTCGAATTGAGCTTCCTTCAGATAATTTGATTTTGGATAAATTTGGCAATTATATTCCTGCAAATATATTAAAGTTTCAAAATATTCAGAAACAGTATAAAGCTCCTTTTGTTATTTATGCCGATTTTGAATGTTATTTGAAAAACATTGAGTGCCAACAATCTACACCTGATTCGACAACCTCATATACTATTAAAACTGCTGAACATATACCCTATTCATTTGCTTATTATATTAAATCATCATTTGATGAGAATGTTGTGTGTCTTAAACTTTATAGAGGTACAGATTGTGCTATAAAATTTATTGAATACATTGAAAATGATGTAAAAGAAATTTATAAAAAATATTTAAAATATCAAGTACCATTGAAAGATTTATCATCTGTGGAACAGATTGAATATGAAAATTCTAGCATTTGTTATGTATGTGAAAAACCTTTTTCAAAAGGAAATTTCATAAAGTGTAGGGATCATTGTCATATTACAGGTAAATATCGAGGAGCCGCCCACTCAATATGTAATTTGCATTTTAAACCTCCAAAATATATACCAATAGTATTGCATAATTTAAAAAACTATGATTCTCACCTATTTATTAAATCGCTTTGCTATAATAAAGAAAATATTAGTGTTATAGCTCAAAATAAAGAAAAGTATATTTCTTTTAGTAAGGAAATTTTCGTTGATGTGTCAGAAAAGCGGAAACCAGTTGCTTTGCGACTACGCTTTATAGATTCTTTTCAATTTCTCCCAGAGTCTTTAGAGTCACTATCACAAACTCTACAAGATTCACAATGTTTTGAAATTAAAAAGTTTTTCTCAAATGCTGATGAATTTCGATACATTAGACAAAAAGGGGTATTTCCATACTCTTACATAGATTCCAACGAAAAATTAAATGAGAAATCTCTACCATTGATTGATAAATTTTATAATAACTTAACCGATGAAAATATCTCTCCTCAAGACTACAGTCGTGCTGTAGAAGTGTGGAATCTATTTAAGTGTTCTACAATAGGGGCTTATTCCGATATTTACTTAAAATCAGATGTTTTACTTTTGGCTGATGTTTTTGAAAATTATAGATCCACATGTATTAAAACCTATAAGTTAGATCCTGTTAATTATGTCACTAGCCCTTCTATGTGCTGGGATGCAATGATGAAATTAACTAATGTAGAATTAGAATTATTAACGGAACCAGATATGCTTCATTTTTTCAAAAAAGGTGTTCGTGGTGGGGTTAGCACTTGTTCCAAACGCAAATCTGAAGCAAATAATCCATTCTTAGAAAATTTTAATCCTGAAAGACCTACAACATATATCGCTTACTTAGACGCCACAAATTTGTATGGTTATGCTATGAAACAATATTTGCCTGAAAAAAATTTTGCTTGGGTACCTAAGCTCGAAATAGAAACTTTAAATATATCCGAACTTTCAGATACATCATCTATAGGATACATATTTGAAGTTGATTTAGAATATCCAAATTATTTACATGATAGTCATAATGATTTCCCATTTTGTCCTGAACAATATACACCACCAATTTCAAACCACTCAAAATTAATTCCAAACTTACATAATAAATATAACTATATCATTCACTACCGATATCTGAAACAATGTCTACAATTTGGACTCAAAATCATAAAAATACACAGAGCAGTTAAGTTTACACAATCACCATGGTTAGCGGAATATATAGATATAAATACAAATTTACGAAATTTATCTAAAAATAAATTTGATAAAAATTGTTATAAATTGGCAAATAATTCAATTTTCGGTAAAACCATGGAAAATGTTGATAGGCGAGCAGATATTAAATTAGTATCTCAATGGGAAAGACAGGGTAATAAATTTAGTGCCGAAAAACTTATTTCTAAACCTCAATTAAAGGATTTTAAAATTTTCTCTGAAAATCTAGTTGCTCTTCAACTTCAACAGGTTTGCATTGAATACAATAAACCAATTTATGTTGGGATGAGTATTCTGGATATTGCAAAAACTGTAATGTATAATTTTTATTATGGGTATTTAAAAGTAAAATATGGTAATAATTTAAATTTATTATATACGGATACTGATTCCTTAATTCTTGAAGTTCAGACCCAAAACTTTTATGAAGATATGAAGCTAAATCTGGATCAATTTGATACTTCTAATTTTTCTGAACAAAATATTCATTGCATGCCTATTACAACATCAGTTGTTGGTAAATTTAAAGATGAGTACAAAGGGATTCCCATTGAAAGTTTTTATGGAACTGGTGCTAAAGCATATTGTATAAAATCCAAAAATAGTGTAGATAAAAAAGCAAAAGGCGTTAGTAGATCATGTATAAAAAATCAATTAACATTATCAGATTATAAAGATGTTGTTGAGAAAGGTGACAAAATATTCTGCACCATGTATGTATTCAAGTCAGATATGCATAATATATACACTAATTTGTTAAATAAATTGGCATTAACAACTCATGATGATAAAAGATATTGTATACCAAATTCCACAAAAACTCTTGCATGGGGACATAAGGATATTTTGGAAACAGATTTTTTTGATAAAGATATGAAAATGATGTATGATACTCTAACTTTTTTAAGTTCTGGAAACGAAAATGGATCTAAAAATAAAAAACCGCGATTAGAATTAACTACTCCTAGTAATTTTTCATCTTTATAAAGACATCATTTTATATGATGATAAATTATGTAAGTCGTTTTTGAAGCTTTAAAAGTTGGAGGGGAAACTGAATCCAAAAACATATATATTGTATAGAAATACCATTATTTGTTAGTAATATTACAACAATGACTGCTGCATCTTTAATAGTTTTAGTTTCCCTTGTTGGAAATGTGATATATGTAAATTACATTCCTAATACAGTTAGGGCTGATATATGTATAAATGCCCTCAAAAATGAAACCGACTGCTACAAACAGATGAAAATGACATATCTTGTTGGAAATTCACACTTTTTTACCTATAATGTAACTGATTCTGCTTTGTGTGAAAATACATACATAAAAATTAAATATTCCATGACAAACAAACCATTACAATATTCAGATTGGATTCCTTTCAATAATAAAAAAGAAGAATCTTGTCATTGTGTCTGTTGTTATATATTTGTTATTATATTTACAGCAGCAATATTTATTTGTACATGTTTAATTTTATTGTATTTCATGAAAAAATATCTATAAAAATATTTAATAAATGTTAAAAAAATAATATAAATTTTGTTTTTTATTGATTCTCGTTAGTATAAAGACATTTAAAGTTTATCCCCTCCTCTTAAATGGAGAGGGAAAATAAGTTTACCCCTCCACTTGAGAGGAGAGGGAAAATGTATAAAATTTAGGAGCAAACGGATTGATAGTTAGTTTTTTGAGAGCAAGCAGATAGCCAGTTAGTTTTTGAAATACATCATTTAAAATGTTCAGTAATCAGAGTAAAAATATATTTGAAAATTCACCATTAAAAAAGAAAATAAAAAAAACAATTATAAATTCTACAAAATATAATTTAAATAATTCTAACTCTAAATATGCTGTGATTGGTTTGTGGGTGGAAAGTGATTTTCTACCATGCATTGAACTTGGTGGTAAAAATGGTCAGTCTGTGATATTAAATGAAGATGATTGGAAGAACTTATTGCAATATCAAGGAGTTATAACAAATTATATGTTTTCACCAAATGTTTTCAATGAACCGATATATTTGCAAAATTTATCTATTCATTTTGAAAAGATTGGTGAATTACCAATAGTGAAGATTGTGAAAAGCTGTGATTTTATTTACTATGGAAATGAAACTGTGTGCAGACTATGGGAACAAATTCCACTTATAGAATATAGACTAAATGTTTTACAAAAACAAAACTTTCGACGTTATTTCAACGTTTTTAGAAATAACAATTTTTACGACGGAGATTCTTTTGACAAAATATATAATGTCCTTTCTCCAAAACAAAATCTAAATAGTGAAAATGTGTGCTCCATGCTGGAACTGCTGTTGAATCATCCCGAAGAACTAGAACAAAAATTAAAGTCTAAGCACTATTATGAAGAAGACAGTATCTATTGATGAATCAAGAAACCAAATTCATCTGATGGTTGCTTGGAACTTCGCCTACAGAAAAGCTCGTATGACTTCTGAAGAGTTTATAAATCAAAAACATTTTAGAAGAAGGATTAAATTGACTGAAGAAATTTTAAATCCCATATTAGACTCTGATTATAGGAATATTGTATTTAAAAAAATGTTTATGTAATAAGCTTATTTTTAAATAAAACAAATATATATAAAAAATCATTTTTTTTTTATTACAAACATCAATTATTATTACAGCATTCATTACTATTACATCACATCTCTCTTGAAGATCCAAGAGTTATAAGATTTATCTAATCCTAACCATTTTACAAATACTTTGTTTCCTTTCTTTCTTAACACTTTTTCCACCAGATATACATTTGGGTGTCTTACTTTTTGAAGTTCTTCTTCATAGAAACCTCCTTGAATATCTATCCCATTTCCATCTTGAATCAAATACGTTGTTGGATTAGTAAGCTGGATTTTTTTTATTTGAAAAATTTCGTTTGACCAGTTGGGCGTGTAACCTTTAGAAAATTGTTCGCGAATCTTGCTTATTCGTACTCTATCACTGACACGAAATTTTGGTGATCTGGGATCCACAGTTTTCCTATGAGTATAAGCTGATTTCAAGATTTCCATTTCATTCTTTTTGTTAACTTCGTTTGGTTTTTTTCCGATTGTTGAATGCTTAGTATTATTGTATTCTGTAATTATTTCTTTAAGAAAGCTGATCCATTTATAATTACCTAGTAAACTAAACTTTTTCCACATTTTGTTTTTTATCGTTCTATTTACTCTCTCTACAATACTAGCTTTCATATTAGAAAATGTGTTGTAATGATTAATTTTGAACTGCTCCATAAGTTTCTGAAAGTCTTGATTAAAGAATTCTTTACCCTGATCAGTATTCAGATTTGTTGGGGGAGTTTTTAAAGTTAATAGAATTTTTTTCATTGCAGCTGCTACATCTTTACCAGTTTTGGATTTTACAGGTTCTGCCCATACAAATTTAGAAAACACATTTATTACCATTAAAATATATCTTAAACCCCTATTAAATTTCGCATATGGCTGCATTTCTATCAGATCAGCTTGAAATAGATCATTAAGCCCTTTTACAATTGTTCGTCTCCTTCTATATCGCCTTCTCGCCGGTTTATGTAATTCATTTACAACGTCTTGCTTAATTTTACTCATTATTAATTTATACCTTACTCTCGAAAATAAATCCCACAAATAACTTTACCTCCTTCTAAACCGTTTATAAAAGCCCTTTATCGCTGATGTTGTAAAATATAAAAAAAAATCATCTCAGTTTTTTTTAGTAAGTTCTTTAATTTTATTTTCCATTGCTTCAAATGATTTTTTATTTTCATTTATAATTTCTTTTATTGACGAATTTATTTGGGTGATGTTGTTAGTAAGATCAGAAATTTTTACATTAAATTTATTTTCCATTGTTTCAAATGATTTGTTATTTTCATTTCTAATTTCTTTTATTGACGAATTTATTTGGGTGATGTTGTTATTAAGATCAGACATTTTTACATTAAATTTAGTTTCCAAAAGAACATTTGATAACGTATAATCTTTTTTGAAACCACCTAATGTTGAATTCATTTCTTCTCTTGCATAATTCATTGTATCATTAAATTCTTTTCTAGAAACTTCAGCAGCTCTTTGAACTAATTCGTTTAAAGATTTTATTTCTTTTGTTAATTTATCTTCTAGATTTTTTATATCTTTTCCTAATTGAAATTCTGCATTTGTAATATCTAATGTCATTTTCACAATTTTTTTTTCTATATTTTTTATGTCTGACACTGTCTTTTCAGCTTTGTGTAGTATATCTGTATAAGATGTTTCAAGTTCTTTTATGAGTAAAGAAGTCTCCTCGATTTTTGAACTATTATTTTTAATTTTAATTAATACATCCTTTTTAGAAACTTCTATTATAGCTTGCACTACTTCTAGTAAGGATTCTAATTCTTTTTGTAATTTCTCATCGATTGCCTTTGTAAAATTTCCCTCGTCAAAAGACGTTTCAGATTTGGTTTTCAGATTGTTTAACTGCTTTAGTATATCCTCGATTTTTTCATTATCTTTTGTAATTTGATCTTTGAATTTTGTTTCAATTTTTTCATTTTCGTTTTGAAAATCCTCCTTCAATTTGTCTTCTAAATATTGTAAATTTGATTTATATGCATTGATTTTAATTTCAAATTCTTTAATTTGTTCTTTAAATTCATTAACTTTGTCGGTATCTTTTTTGTGAATTAGGAAATGAGTGTTCATTGATTTTTCAAGATTTTGTGTATTTTTATCCATAACGTCATGTATTTTCTTAAAATTCCTTACTTCTTCTGCTACTCTATCATTAAGCAAATTAGTAAAATTTTGAAACTTTGATGTAATTTCCTTGGAAATACTGTTCTTGACATTGTCAATTGCTGAAGTATCCTTAATTATTGATTTAATTGATGTAATTTCATTTTTTATTTCATTTTCAAAATCATCAACTTTATCATATTTTAACTTCACTACGTCAAAGTCATTTGCATATTTAGAAACTTTCTGAGAAAATTTTTCTACTACATCATCATTTCCATCAACAGTATTTTTCAAATTAATTATCTTGTCATTATATTCAGGAATAACTTTATCCTCAAATAACTTAATCTTTTTTGCAATATTTTGTATATTGTTATCATATTCATTTATTCTCTTATTTAAATTATTAACATCGCTTTTCAACCCGGGATCTAAATTTTGAATTAATTTGTTTTCAATATATTTGACATCGCTTTTAAAAATTTTTATTATTTTCTCTTCAACATTTGATAATATTTTATTTTCTAGTGATAATAATGTGTTTAGAGCAGATTTTTTTGAAATATGACGACCAAATTTATCGATGGTCATTTTAGAAATGTTTAAAAGTATCTATTATTTCCTTTTATATAATAATATTCGCTTCTCTTAGTTCTTCAATAATGGAAATAATTTCATTGTTATGACCAGTGTGTCCCGCAAGCATGGATGCTACCAATAGTCGAAGTCTCTCAACAAGTTCGTTTACATTATCCCAATATATGTAATCTGTATTAGGTTTATTAACTTTTAAAGTTATACCAAATCCGGTTTTTTTTGAAGACACTCGACTTTCTCTATATGGAGCTTTGCGTCTTTCAAAAAATCCCTGGACTGCTTGTTGAGATTCGGGATTTAGAGTTTTAGTTTTTGTAATTCCTTTGCTTTGCAAATAAGGTCCTATTATAGAAATATATTTATGTGATCCATTCCCCTGCACCTGCTCATTTGGATCATTATTTCTACGGTATGCATTGGTTCTTTTTAAAATATCCATATAATTTTCCAAATCTTGTTTTTTATACCCTATTGGTTCTTTTTTAAATAATAACTCATATAAACCTGGTGTACCTGTATAGGTTATTCCTTCAATTTTGATGTTTTTACCAATAATTTCGACAGGTTTTTGAGTTAAACCCAAAAAGAATTTCTCGGTTTCCAAATCATGAACTATTCCATATTGGTGATCAAACTCATGTTCAACATCTTTTACACCGCTATCAATATATTGGCGAGGTAATTCATCAAATCCTAATAAATATTCTTTATATAAATCTGTATCAACAAATGTTCTAACTGTTTGCCGTGTTTGTTCCAGTATATCTGAAAGATTTCCTATTGTGGAGTGTGAACCTGAAGAAGGGTTTGTTTCTGCAATAATACTTGTTTGTTGTATAGATGGCATTTGACTTGCTGAAGCTAAACTCGCGTCCCAGTCAATAATCGATGGTATTTCTGTAGGAAGGAGTGGAGTTTTTCCCGTCTTTCTTTTTTCTGGTGTTGATGTTCCATATTGTAATTTTCTCTTTGGTGTTAGTGTTTGAATTGATCTTTTCTGTGGTGTTTCATAAATTTTTTTAATTGGTGTGTGTAGCTCTTCCTTTATTTCAACAGGTTCAATTTTACCAATCGTTGAAATTAATTCTTGTAAGGGTTGAGTTATCGGTTTATATGTTTCCTCCAATTTAGTTTGCGCCTCAAATTCCGCATTTTTTAAACTCTGATATTTTTGTTTAACAGCTTTTCTTGATTTAACTAGCTCTCTTGCTAAACGTTCATCCATGATTGGTATAATTTACCATCAAACGTTTATTTTTATAAGTAAATATATGAATCAAATCCTTTTCGATATCGGCCAGATTTCACATTAGAGTCTTTGTCTATTACTAAAAATCCAAATTTATCTTTCCAACATATTAAGCACAACTCATTAAATTGGTTTAATGACATATCAACATTAACATGATCATCATAAATATGTTTTAAGTTTGTTCGATCTTGTTGAAATATAACAATTAAATTTGCATTGTCACGAATTAATTGTTTCGGAATAGAAGAATATGTTTGACATAAATAAAAACAATCAGTATTTTTGTGTCTTCCGAAACAAAAATAGTCCTTTACAACATTCTGATTACAACACACTATATCATCAAATATTATTATAGAGTTTGGTTTAACTTGTTTTGGTGAAACAATTGTTTCTTCATTTTCAGATTCATAGTATCCAATTTTTTTCAAAGGTTTAAAAAGTGTTCTCAAATATTTATACTTTGGTTGATATAAGGATTTTGAATAAACATACAGATTTTCAAATTGCAAACCATTCGGATCTTCAATCAAACTAATAATAACATTGGTTTTGCCACAGCCTGACGGGCCAATAATTAACCCTCTTTTACTATTTCCCTCAAACAGTTTTCCATGTTTTCTAAAACCATTCACTGAACTTTCATGATCCTTAATTGTTATAGAGTATGGTTGTTTCTCAACTCTCATTTTATATATAAAACAAACTATTAATATTCAGTATTGTGATGTAACTGGTTAGTTATCACTAGGATTGCAACTATATATAATGTTTCCATCACATAATAAACGAATCATTTACAAGACAAACAGCAAAAGGAAAGGAAGTGGTTTAGTAAACTCATTAATAAATAAATTACCCTTTGAATTGCATATTCCTGGTTATAATTTTTGTGGACCTGGAACAAAATTGGAAAAACGATTGTCAAGAGGTGATAAAGGTATAAATTTATTGGATGAGGCTTGTAAAGAACACGATATTGCTTACTCACAATCAAATGATATAAAAAGAAGGCATTTAGCTGATAAAGTATTAGCTGACAAAGCTTTATCAAGGTTCAAAGCTAAAGATTCTAGTTTTGGGGAAAAAACTGCTGCACTAGGAATTACTGGTGCTATGAAAATTAAAAGAAAATTAGGTATGGGACTTCGAACGAGAAGAAAGTTCAAGCGAAAAACTCGAAAAGGACGAGGACTATCATTATCACAGGTAATTTCAAAAGCTAGAAAAGGAATTAAGGGGAAACGTTTTAAAGACCTAAATGAAAGTATTCAAACTGCTTTAAAAGCTATTAAAAAAACTGGTAAAGTGTTACCTCCAAAGAAAAGGGTAATTCCAATCCCAAAGACTGGCGGATTTCTTCCACTTATACCTTTATTTGCTGGTTTGTCTGCTCTTGGTGCTCTTGGAGGAGGGGCTGCAGGTATTGCTAAAGCAGTAAATGATGCAAAAGCAGCCAAAGCGAAATTAGAAGAATCTAAACGACACAATCAAATGATGGAGTCCATTGCGGTAGGAAAAAAAGGAAGTGGACTTTATTTAAAACCCTATAAAACAGGATGTGGATTATACTTGAAACCTTATTCAAAAAACTGCTAAAACATATACCTCGAAAAGCACTTACAAATTACGATTTACTTAAATACGCTAAATATTTACAAATTCCCAACTTTCGTGGTATTTTTATGAGGGATAAATTACCAAAAAAGATAAAGTTAATTGAAAGTGCAATTGTCAATCTAGATAATCACAGTGGTGTTGGTACTCACTGGATAGCATATACAAAAAAAGGAAAAAACATAATATATTTTGATAGTTATGGTAATTTGCGACCCCCTTCTGAATTAATTAAATATTTTTATAGCGACCAAAATAATAATATTGTTAATTATAATTATAACAGTTATCAAAACTTTAACAAAACAAATTGTGGTCAATTGTGTCTAAAATTTCTTTATAACCATATGTAACACCTAATTTTAGTTTATTATTAAACATATTTTTAAAGTAAAATGTCATATAGTTTTGTTCTTAGCGGCAATTCCGCTATTTTAACATCAGAGTTACATCCTCCAATATATTTAGATGAAGATGTTGAATATGTTATCGGTCTTGTAAATTTCGAAACATTTAATGCAATTCCCAATATTGATGTTGGGAATAATGTATTAATTCATGATGAAAATTTAGAAATAGCCATACCCCCAGGTAGCTACGAATTAGAAGACATAACAGATTTTTTAAAAAAACACTTGGATGAGGATAAAATTAGTTTTAGTCTTTATGCAAATAATAATACTTTACGTACACATCTTAAATGTTCAGCCCCCATAACTTTTCGTGAAGGAACTATTGGTAAATTATTAGGGTTTAAAAATGGGCG
Organism: Diaprepes abbreviatus; assembly: GCA_034092305.1. Taxonomy (NCBI): domain Eukaryota; kingdom Metazoa; phylum Arthropoda; class Insecta; order Coleoptera; family Curculionidae; genus Diaprepes; species Diaprepes abbreviatus. Next base: position 20,497,938 of record JASJET010000103.1, read on the forward strand.
ATTGGAAGCCAACATTGAACATATATCAGATTTTCCCGCGGAAATAATTAAAGTAAATTCAATAAATATAGACTGCAGTATTGCAGAGGGATCATATTTAAACGGGAAACCTGTTCATATAATACACCAATTTTTCCCGAGCGTTGCTCCAGGGTTCAAAATAATTGAGTCACCTCAAAACGTCATATATTTCCCAGTCACCGTTAAAGTAATTGATAAAATAGCCATTAAAATAATAGATCAGGAAGGTGATTTGGTTAATTTTAGAGAAGAAACCATAACCATCAGACTACATCTTAAAAAAGTAGATTAAAGATGGTAATATTATATAACAATAAATCTGCAAACTTTACTAGAAAATTTAATAATAAAAACATTAATAAGACAAGAAAGAAACCAACTTCCTTTAGTAGGAAATCAAACTTCCAAAGGTTAACACCTTCTAATAGAAAATTTCTTCAAAGTTTGGGTTTTAAACTTAAATAAAAATGGATTATTTAAATGTAAGAGAAAATGTATTGGTTGATGAATCAATATTAAGCTGGGAAATTCTTTCTTTCGATCCTTTTAATCCTACAAAACTCGGACCAAATGATGAAATCAGAATTGCTTTGCAACAAACAGGAAAATATCCTTTACCTTGCAAAAGTGAAATTTATGTGGAATTGCAAGTAACTAAAGAAGATGATTCCCCTTTAGCTAATACTGTTTTAATTAATAATGCTCCGGCATTTTTATTTAAAGAATTACGCTATATTTTAAATGGTGTTACTATTGACTCCGTTCGGGATATTGGTATAACTTCAACTCTTAAGGGATATATTTCATTTAATCAAAATGAAAGTGCTAAATTGGAAAATGCCGGTTGGTATCCGAAAACAAAATCTAAAGAAAAAATTATGACTGATGACAAAGGTAATGTTTCATTATGTATACCATTAAAGATGTATTCAGGATTTTTTGAAGATTATAATAAGATTATTCTTAATTCACAACAAGAACTTATTCTAATAAGAAGTAATGATGATACAAATGCATTATTATCCAGTAATGAAGATGAAAAACCCAAAGTTAAAATTACCAAGTTGTGTTGGAGAGTTCCTCATCTTACTGTAGCGATTCCGCAAGAATTAGCACTTACCAAAATTATTGACAAAAATAGTGATATACTAATAACCTTCCGAAGCTGGGAATTAGTTGAATATCCAGAGTTATTGGAAACTACGAGGCACAACTGGCCCGTAAAAACATCTACAAAAGTCGAAACGCCACGTCATGTTCTAATTGCTTTTCAGAAAAATAGACGTGGTAATCTAAAAATGGATATGAGTAAATTTGATCATTGTAATTTAAGAAATATGAATGTCTTTTTAAATTCAGAAAGATATCCTTACAATGATCTTCAACTTGACTTTGAAAATAATAAATTTGCTACTCTGTATGAAATGTTTACAGACTTTCGTCAAGGGTATTATAACTCTCCAGTGGAACCAATTTTTAATCCGAAAGAATTTAAAGAAAATGCTCCTATAGTTTACATTAATTGTTCACATCAAAGAGATTTACTACAAACAGGTCCAGTAACCATGAGAATTGAATTTGAAACCAAGGAAAAAATTCCCCCTAAAACAGCGGCATATTGTGTTATAATTCATGATAAAGTTTTCAGTTACAATCCATTAACAAAAATTGTGAAACAGTTGTAATACAATTTCCTTAAGATAAAATACTCTTTTTAAACAAACCGCTACTTACGCTTAAGAGCGCACGCGTCAATTTTGATATTTATTAACGTAGCCAAACCAGAATTCTTCATTTATATAATGTCTTACGAGATTTCAGTTCGAGTATTAGATTTTCAACTTCAGTTGCAGAAATTAAAAAAACAAATAAGTGAATATCAATTAAAAGTAGAAATGATCAAGAAATTCAAATATTTGAAAATATGAAACTTATTCTAGATCTTCAAGGATTCAAAATTGAAAATAATAAATTTATTGTAAAGGAATTAGCAGCTTACGATGGGCAAAAGACAAGTCATTTTATTTTCAAAGCTCCATTTCCGATGGGTCATTTACCATCCTATTTACACAAACAAGCTCTGTGGTTAATAAAAAATTACCATTGCATTGAATGGTGTGAAGGATTTACACCATTACACAAATGTGGAGATATCATAAGAGATTTAAGCGCTAAGGTGGACTATGTTTATGTAAAAGGGGAAGAAAAGGCAGATTTCGTAAAGAAGTATTCCATGAAACCAGTTATCGAGATTGATGAACAACCCGCCCTAAAGAAAATGGATCCTTGCTGCTTTTATCATCAAAAAATACCATGTGTATGTGCATTATCAAATGTTTATTACCTTTACAACAATTTTTTTATGTAATAAAAGACTTGATTACAAATTATGTGTTTTATTTTCTAACATTGTTTTAATACATGAAATATTATTATTTAATCCTAGTTCTTGAAGTTTACATATTAAAATATCTATATTTTTATTTTTTAAATATTCGCTACAACATTTAGCTGCTAGTAAACATAATTCCGCATGTTCCATATAATTTAAAAACACTATAATATTCTGCGCTTCACTTTCTTGACCTTCATATGCATAAAACTCGGAACAGGCTGCGGACATCAAAAACTCTTCATACATTTCTCTTATTAATAATTCCATAATAAATCCTACACTAAAACCTCCCTGTTTCTCAATATCTCTTTATCTCTCTCTTCCTCTTCCACGATTTCTTTTAATATATCAGGATCTTTTATATAATCCTTCAATATCCTTAAAAAGTAACTGAATCCTATTTTCTTTATTTCATGAAAGAACTTCGGCAAATTTTGGGTTTTTCTATAATTTAAACAGGCTTCTGCAGCTAATTGGTATTGGAAGGCAGTCTCATAATATACCTGTGCCCACTCGGGGTGTGTTTTCCTTAGCATTGCATTCTTTAATTCGGAATTTTGAAGTTTAGTAAACTGTTTACCTAATTTGATTATTTCATTTTGCAAATCACTGTTCATAACTACCACTTATTTTTAATTTAACACTGTTCTTTATTAGTGGTGAATCTTCTATATAAGCTTAAGACTAGTTGTAAATGAATGTAGCTCGCTCAGATTCAGTCCTTTAAAATACCAGCTCCCCTCCAACTGCTACCAGCTCCCCTCCAACTACTGTGGTGGTTAGGAAGGAGGTAGGAGGTGGAGCAAAAAGAGGCGGAGTTTATGAAACCAATCGGAATAGGGGGCGAACTTGGGCAGCCAATCAGAAACAAGGTCATTCTTGGCTGACCAATCAAAAAAGTGGTGGGGGGGTCAACTAGGAGCCCCCTATTCCCACTACTTCCGTCTTATGATCTCGCTGATTAATTCGGTCTTCATAGTTCGTCAGTCTCCAAATTAGTATTAGTGTTGTGTATTATTTCGTATCACGACATTGCTAACTTAAGAATGACATAGCTGATCTGAAAACTAGACAGCATTTACTTTTAGGTAATTCTAATTCATATGTTTTGATTGATCAATAACTCACGTATATTAAAATTTAAGTTAAAGGTTATTATTTCAGTCGTAAAAAAATATAATTTTACGATAGTTTAGGATACATACCCGATTCAAGCGTCGGCGACGGATAAGACCTTTTGTGCTTCAAACTTATTTCTTACTAGATGTATATATTATAACCTGCAACATTCCCTAATCCACATCCTTAGCGCTCAGAGGCTAATTCTGGAATTAAGTATTCAGCATAGAATGGCTAAGGTCCACTATAGACGAAGACGACCGAAACCTTCGAACTTTAGAGAATGAAATTGACGGTTACAGGGTGTACGACCGAAATAGGTACTAAAGGAGAGTTCAGGGTGTAAAGGTCGAGGATGTTCTTGTAGAAATACAATGCTTTAGTGGCGATCTGGGATTCGTTAAGGGCGGTCGATACGACATCCGGAACATGTCTTAGAAAATTACGTGTCGTGTACAAGCGCTGCTAAGGAAGGTTATGTTTTGTTTTTTCATCTGTTTCTGGGGAAGTTAAGAGAATACCCTATGTTATTTTACTAAGGAAATTAGCGACTTTAATACTGTTTGTTTAAAGAAAATAAATAGCTGTTTTTTCGCGTTTTTATTCTTTTTTTTTTTAATTTATTAAATTAAATAATATTTTAAAAAGCTATTTATACATTTTATCTTCTAAATTGGGTTTTACATTTTTACTAATAGAATGGCTAATAAGAGCGATTATGTTAGTTACTTTAAATCTATTATTCGTTATTAGTTATAAGTTCCTCATTGCTTAAAATTCCGTTTTCTATTTGCTTTGATAATAGATTTAAGTGTTTTGAGAAACTTGTTTTGTTTGATTAATTAAAAACCTTCACGCAAATAAATTCGCGGTGCGTCGTTATGAGATCTTCAAATCAAGAGATGTCACTTGGCCAGTTAGACAGCAGCTTTTTTTGAGTCCTGAACTTGTGAACGATGGTACTGGTAAGCCTTAAATAACCCGTAGTTGTTTAACACTGAAACTCCAAGAGTCAAGAGGAACAACCAGACTTCCAAAGAGTAATTGTTTTTGTGATAATTATTTATAGGATTTTGAAATAGCTAGCCATTAATATGGGACAGCAGTATGACTGTGGATGGAACAGCCAACGCTACCTAAAATATTCTGTTTGCAGGAATCTATGATCAAATGCTGTCATAGTCTCGAATCAACATACTTCGAGAGCTAATTCGACTAGAAGGCTGGCATTACTATTGCGCCATGGGCATGTATGTGTTATTAAGACATAATAAGACAGAATAAAATGACAATTAATAAAAAAATCTTTACGGTCTGCAAAAAGACCGCTTAACAAGCAACTTTTCTGGTTTTACTTTATTATAGAGCAAAATTAAGTAATTTATTGAGCATTGCAAAAAAAAAGGTATCAGCAAATCCTTAAAAAGGACCATTTTCATTGTTTAGCCTTGCCCTAATTAACTAAGATTTAGAGTATTGTTGGAAATAAGGGAGGTAAAGGTGAATTATTGTATAATTCCGGCCGTTAGCCTTTTGCCCTTTTGTCCCTTGTTGTTTGTTTTTGTTGCAGGTCCATTGCGTAACGTCATATCGAAAAATGAATAATGCTAGTAATTAAGTTTTTTAATTAAATTTTTTAATATATCATTGTTCTGTGGTCGTTGTTAAAAAACCTCCTCATAACAAGTTTACCAGTTTTATGAATTTGATTTTAGCCTTGCCAAGTAGAACAGATTATTAAGAAAAAAATAAAGCGATTTTGTGCCAAAGAATTAAAAAAAAAAACAAATAACAGCTTTTTGTGCTGTGCATATTTACTTATTATTCGGTAACTTTTGAAGGTGAAGGCTACATCGCAATTGTTCAAGGGGTTAGTGTTAAATTAATAGGGATGTTGACTGTATTCAAATAAAAATCTAACATTGCAACGAGACGATAGTTTCCATAATAGAAATCCTAAAACACACAATATTTTTTTTATTTTTAAGCAATTTAATTTTTATTTAATAATCAAAATGTAATTAAATTTCCTTCGAGTCACGTGATGGCGAACACCAATCAAAGTAAATGACGTCACTAGGGTGTAACGTCATCGCTGTCAAAACCTACATTTTTAGGTTAATATTATTTTATAGTAATATTCGCACAATTTCTTCGAAATTTGCTTATTACTTGAAAAATATTAACTTTTAATATAAGAAAAATAAAATAATATTATCAAAACTTACATCAAAATAATCTTCACAAAAATACATGTTAGACTGTGTAGCCACGAGTGCTGGATCCCTGCCGGCTAGCTGAAGCCATATTTTCTATGATTTCCGAACGTAGAACGTGAATAAATAACCTTTCAGGGGTTTTAATTGTAGTTCTTGTACTCTAGGGCTCCGCACAATCATAATAACACTTAAAACTCAACTTTTACTACACAAATTACGAAAAAACACTATATCTCCTTGTCAATTTGACAGTTTGTCAATCTTTGGCACCTGTGTGAAGTTAGAGACGTTTTTCGGAAACGTTTCTACTAGCGACGAATTTTAGAAGGGAACTTGTTAACTGCGCCTATCGTCTGAACAATAAAGTAGATAATAAAATTTGGAATATTAAGTGCCCAATTTCATGGTATTCTAAAATATTTCACTATGATGTTTTACCTAATCGAAAATTAAAAACCATGAAGCGTAAGTTATTGACAACTAATTCTAAATAAAACCCGTACGGGTTAAGATATAAAATGTACCAGCAAGGGACAGTGGGTTAATAAAGAAATATGCAATTTTCACGAGAAAAGCTTCGAGTCTACAACTCGGAAATATTTTTCAAAAACTTCCATTATATTGAAGAAATTGGAAAATTCTATAAGAGTTCTCAATATCCTGTACAAGTTAAGATACAAAGTTAAGGTTGTCAGCAACGGAGAGTTTTATATTTTTGCAGGGATTATTTGAAAATAACCGTTGAGAATATATTACAAAAGAAAATAAAGACGAAGTTTGAATGGAACACAGCGGATTGTATATCTTAAAAAAATAAGCTAGACATTGAAATAAATTCTAGGCTATAGATTGTGAATATAATGTTAGTTTCCTTAATTAACAATAAGATACAAATACAGAACAGAAATAGAAAAATATCTTGGAAAATGAGCCTTTAGGTATTAAAAATAGCCATACAAACTGCTAAGTTTAAAATTAACCTAAACCAAAAGAAGATTTAAAGAATTTTATTGGCGTATATACCAAAAAATTAAAGAACTATTTACAACAATTTTCCAAACAGAAATAAAAATATTTTCACTTGATTCACTGACTACACAACAGGCACTAATTCTGACGATATATTAATTCTACGAGAAAGTTCTTAGATTCAGAAAATTCTTAGATTTCTGGCTTTTATCATTGATATTATTAATATAAACCTTATTTCCATTACAACACTCCGATCGGATCTTTTCAAAATACCAAGCATTTTTATTGAAAACTGTTACATCGGATTGACTAATCAATATTTCAATTTTAATATGAAATTGGAAAGAAACTGTAAATTACTTCAGGTGGGTGCCTAATTATTTTCAAGGAAAAAGGCAGGCAAGGCAGTCAGTTTGCCTGAAATTGCTGGCAATTGCCAGTAATAAGTAACTCAGCCATTAATTTTGCTAGAAATGCTATAATTTTTATTTATTTATTTGTCTATTCAATTGTACATTACAGGATTACAGCAAATTAAAAAAAAAATAAACAATTAATATGTAAATAATTTAACAAAATAAAACTCTTATAATCACAACAGTAAACTAGGATCAGCTAAACAAAATACTTAAGAGTAAAAAAGCATTCACAGTTAACAGCCAGGGGCATGAAAGGCCAATCTCGCTGTCCAATTGAAGGACACAGAAGAACAGCAAAAATCAAAGTCACAAGGCGGGAATTTATTGTAGTGGTCCATAAGTCTATTGGCGAATCTATTCCTGCCAATATCATTCCGGCTAGGATACAGCAAAAATCCATTTTGTTGCCAGGTTAGTCGAGCAGGGACATGAAAATTAAGGAATGCCAGCAGATCAGGACAATCAACCACACCCGCCAACAATCTATGACCAAACATCATAGTGAGCTGAATTCTATGAGTCTCCAAGGAATCCATGCTGAGCAAACTTAGGCGCTGGTGGTACTGTAGCTGTTTTCGATCGATTCTTAACTTATAGAGAAAGAAATTAACAAATTTGCTTTGCACTCGCTCAATCCGTGTAACGTGGATCCTGTATAGAGGCAACAAGATCATGCAGCAATACTCTAAGTTACTTCTAACTAGTCCAAAATAAACAGACTTAAGAGTTTCAATGTCACTAAAATCATGACATTGCCTCCTGACAAATCCACACATCTTAAAAGATTTTGCGGTCATGCTGTCGATGAGTGCAGTAAAACGCAACTCACTGTCAAATATGACTCCCAAATCGTTAGTAAGAGTTACTCTAGTGAGCTCAGTGTCACCAATTCGATAAGGTGAAAGGATGGGTTTATCTTCCCAGAAAAGCAAATCATCTTACACTTCGATATATTGAGAAATATTTCATTGTCTCTGCACCAGGAAACCAATTAAGAGATTTCATATAGAGTAATCTCCGAGACACGGCACTCAGCCGCAAAGAAAAGGTAGGACCACCCCCGGAAAACGTAGATAAGGTCATTGATGAAAAGCAAGAACAGGACAGGGCCCAGATGGGACCCTTGCGGAACCCCAGAAAGCACCTTTATTTCTCGCGATAATCTACCGCAAAACTTGACCACTTGCGTTCCAGCAATTTGATAGCTGGCAATTCAGAATTCAGAAGATGGTCCGACTCCATATCACTGTAATTTGTTTAATAAAATGCGATGATTTACCGAATCAAATGCCTTTCTGAAGTCGAAGTAAATCAAGTCGACCTGCAATGAAAGGTCAAGGGCGGCACTGAGAAAGATAGAATAAACTGCTAAATTAGTCTGACATAACATACCTGACTGAAATCCATTCTGATATTCCGGGATGACTCCACGGAACGCGAAAGAAATATCATCTATAACCAGCGGCCCCAGGACCTTACCAAAGCACGACAAGCCTTTGAACGAAGGTGTTACAAAAGCGGACTTCCACACAGAAAGAAAGATTCCTGAATCGAGAGAACATTTGTATATTGCAGTTAGTGGTACAGCCAGGGTCACACAACAGTTCCTCACGAATACCGGACCAATCCCATTAGGGCCAGCACCAACGCCAACATCCAGGTCCGCTAGCTTTTTAAATACAATATGGTTATCCACCGGCACAGTGCACATATTTATGTTGTTCAAAGGCAAGTGATGTTTATACGGACTGGAAAAATTCCGCGAAGACATCAGCAATCTCCTTTAGGTCTCGATAACTTTCATTTAAGTAACTCATATGTTTTGGATAGCCAATCGTAGTTCGTTTAGAGTTTAAATACCTCCAAAATGATTTCACATTTTGCCTAATATTCTATTGCGAGGACGTAATAAAGGCTTGATAGTCAATATTAATAGAGATTTTAGCTTGTGCCCTTAATAATCTAAAACGGTCTCTAAATTTTGATGGACAATATATGAGAAAATACCAGTCGGTTGCGTCAAAATAGTCCTTGATCAAGTTATAATCTGCCTTAAAGAAGTTCTTATGATATGATTCCACGGTAAATTCTGCCAAAGCACTGTCAATTTTAAGGGTTATATCCAGCGGCGGATGATGTCCATCAGGTACTGACAGTGGCGCAGTACTTTCAGTAATAATGTTTCGACAATTAGAAAAGAAGAGATTTAAATTTTTCGATTCATATTGTGAATTGTATTTATTTGCCTTTCATTCGACCCAATGTTTTGAAAAGATGTCGCAGATTGGGGCAAATTATAGTCGCCTATGATTATTATATTTGAGTTTGACATTTTATCCATAATATAATTTATAGACCTAACATGATCATTGTAACGAGCAATGGGAGAAGCGGAAGGAACATATAGTAAACAATATAAGAACTGCACTCTTCCCAAAAGTACTCCAACCTAAGTCTCCTCAACCTTAAAACCAGATATTAGTTATGACGTGGAAGTGTAACATGACTTGACTTCGATCATCACACCTCCGCCTCTAAATTTATTGGTAGAATTAGAATCACGATCTCTTCTATACACGACATAGTTGATAGGAAATAGTTCCTTGTCAAAAACACCTTCGTTCAATCAACTCTCCGTGACAATCACAACATCATACTCAGAATTTGCCACTTCATTATAGAAACTAACAGTTTTAGTAAGGAGTCCACGTGCGTTTTGATAATATATTGAGGCTCTTCTGAGCACTGATTGTATTCCAAATGTAGCTCATTATTTATAGCATTACTGCACGACATAATATCGTAGTTGTACGCAAACCAAGCGAGAATTTTCCCGCAAATATAGGGAATAATCTTTAGTTTCGCCTGAAAGCTTGTTTCCGCATACCAGTTTTTGTTCCTGTGATCTGTAAAGTTGTCCAGACTGCAAAATAATACTTTATGGCCATCTATATACACCATTATGTACAATTAGATTCGTCTCATAGATAAACTGGTTGAAAATTCTGTCTGTCGCATGCATAAGGTGGTCCGACAATAATTAAGTTTGTACGTCTTGATATTTCCACAAGCACTTTCAAGCGATTCTCCTGAGGGACTGATCACCTAACCGCATTTTCCTTTCCTGTAAATAACACTGTAAAGTCTCCCTTAGTAAACTTACTAGACAGGCTGAGCAGTTCATCAGTAAGACTCTCCAATAAAGTTCTATTTCGGTACTGGCAGTTAATATCAAAAGAACCACGAAGATGATTCTTAAATAATGTACCAGTTCCTATAACGCACGATCTATCTCAAATTATTAAAAGTTGGGGCTTTGTAGCTTTAAAAACGAGTAATAATCCATCTAATCTCCGACCATCAGACAATTGACAATTATTTATTTCCCCGCAAGACAGACCCAGATGCTCTCTAACTTTATCATGTAATTTGAGTATCTCCATATTCGATTTCTTCAAATTATTAACATAAACTTCGTTATCCTTCGTGAGTGCCTCTAGGCTTATCAGCATATTCCTTTTAATAGAAGTTAAATCTTTGAAATCAGCGACTAATTTCACGTTTCGCTCCTCCAAACCCTACATATATTCGGTCAATTGGTTGTTTTTATCCAAAAGTTCCAGCAATTCTTCATTCAACGTTGTTATTATGAGAGTCTGACTATCAATTTTATCAATATACTCCTGTTCCGTATTATATATACCAGTCTCTTTGTCCCTGCTGTCAACCCACCTTTATTCCTATTCTCTTCAACCAATCTATCAATTTTGTTACGGCTAAAATTTTATCTTAAATTTACTATGGTTAATTTGGTTAATTTTACCTTCTTATTGCTAATATTCACATTTTGGGTAGCATTATATCATTGTCATTAAGCATTTCTCATTTCTCCTTCGTATAACAGCCTAATATTCGTTGAATTTTTGGGTCCTATTGCTTTTCAAGCCATTCCAAATTTCATTCCCTTACAAATTTTCTTCCCAACTTAATTATTTTCTTTATCTTTCAGTAATTTGCCTATAAGAAATAGAGCCCTAATTAAAATCCATTCCTAACTTGAATTTTTAGGTCGGCAACTCTACGTCACTGTTTTAGGTTCTTTATATTTAAATAGGATATTGTTATTTACCTTTTTATAAGATATATTTTTTTGTGCTGATTATTTCAAATGAAATTGTTACATTTATCTATTTTAATTACAGTATTCCGGATTTTTATTTGAAGTATTTTCAAGGATTATGTGACCTTTCCAGCTGACGTTTAGGCAATTTTGCATTCTTTTAAGCAGTTGCATGGTGGGTTGCTATTTCTTTGGATGAATAATTAATACCGTGTTGCTAATGGCTGAGGAAAAATTCCAATTTCTTGTTTTAGGGATAAACAATGACGTCCCATTTGATTTTAAGTCGGAAATGTCAACAACTTATTAGTTAGCAATGCTGTTTAAGCCCACTATTTTGAGCTGTCATTTCTTTGGTCGAATTGCTACTTGTTTAAGGTCCCTTTTGTCTCGCGCCCCATGTTGAGGGAAAAAGAAGCTCATACAGCGCAGATTTCGGGCTTCGTATAAAATGGTGAGAATTTATCTGTCGATTGTACTTTTTCCTGTGAATCATTGCAAAAAAGAGTCAAGACGTTCCATCCTGTTTTATTGCCGCTATCCTGCTGGTTTTGGATAGAGAATTCCATTTTGCGTACCTCGATAATGTTGTAGTGAATTGTGTTTTGAGTATTTTTCGGCCAGTTTGGCGTTTTGGTTAGTTATCGAGGTACAACCTGGAAACATGGATTTTGTCGGCCTCTTCAGCATTATTACCAGGAATCAGTCTGACCCCAGAAAATCTCGTAAGGAATTTTAAACTATTTACTGCTAAAACGATCCTGCTTAGTTTTTTTTTAAATATTAAAAGATTTCAGCTCAAAATTGATTATTATGAGTACAATTTAAGTTTATTTTGAAACAAACCGCAGTATGTTACTCTAAGTCTCTTTTAGACCTTAAATTAACCACGTGTAATCTTATTAAGTTTTATTTTATGGCCGATTATATCTTTCTGTAAAATTTAGGTAAGCATTTTTTTTTACAGTTTTTTTGGGTTTTTAGTACAGTGCCTAAATTTTATAATTTGTCACCAGTAAGATTTGATTTTGAGAATATTTTTATTATCATTTGTAATTTGCACTACACTTTGCTTTATTTCTGCCTCCTGGACGTATCACGATGGACAAATTTATTTGACAGGAGTGAATATTTCAATATCTTGTTTCTATGTTTTCTTTGGGCCCCATTCTCGGTTTATGATTGACAGTTTTAAAGTTTTTTTGTATCGTGATATGTTCAGGGCCTCGTAACTTACAGTTGACTCCAGTAAAATGGTTTTTATGTATTGACTATAGTATTTAGGTACTAGAGACTGACTCGTAGAGTGTAATTATAACTCCCTGTAAATCTTGTAAATTTATTTATTATTTAAATGTTAATGTCAAGTAGTACATCCTAACTTTTCACTTAATAGTCCGGTATTTTATGATTTTATACGGAATGTATTTTTTTTATCCATTATTGTTTCTCCGAAAATTCAATTTCAAAGTCAGTGTTAAATTACAGATCCTGGCTTTTCACATATTGTCTGGTAAAATTGTGATTTTGCTTTGAGTATTCTTTTTATATTGGTTGCCTTGCAATTAATTAACTGAGCATTTATTTTAGCCAGATTAAACAATTTTTTTTATGTGAAAGAACTAAGCATTCACTGATCTCAGTTCCTGAATATTGTAGGTTAATATTTTTGGTAAATCTGATTTTGAATTGATTAATTTTTTATATATATACATAAGTAGTTTTTTTTATTTTAATGAACTCGTTGTTGAACTTTTGCTGGATTATTCTGTGTAAATAACTGGAGTCATACTGGAAATTTTACTTGTACATTTTTACCCCATTATTACTCCTATGCAACTCGAACTCAGTAGTTAAAGCAAGCGCCTACTCTAAATGATTGTTTAATTTTTGGCTGTTTAGTTAAATATTTCTTTTCCTATTAATTTGTAGTTTACCTTAATGTTTTTTTTTTAATTTTTGAAGTAATTTCTTGACAATTTGGCGCTAATTAATTTTTTGTCGTTTACTATAACATAAAGATAATTTAGCTGTAGGCATTGCTATTATTTTGTTATTTTATTTAAATTAGGGTCCATCCTTGGGGTAAAAGAATACCCATACTCTTGGGATAAAAGAATTCCCGTAACTACCCTCGGGGTAGAAGAAGACCCATATCCACCCTCGGGGTAGAAGGAAACCCATATCCACCCTCTGGACACGAGAAATAACATATCCACCAACTGGGTCGACCAACAACATAGATCCACCCTTAAGGATTTAAACCAATGCACCCTTAAGGACTTCCTTAACAGTGAATAAAGAGTAGTATTAATATAAAATATTTTTTTTCCTTATGAGTATTCATTTCTCCCGTAGCTTCTTGTCCTTTGCTTTAGTGCGTTACCTGTCTTCATTTTTAAAATTTTGTGCAGCAAATTAGAGAGCTGAGTTGAACGCTAGGCCCAAACAACAACGTGGAGGGGTTTCTGAGTTTACCCGGCCAAAAATTCAGTGGCGTCTTTTAAAAATACCCACCCCTACTCTACGGCATAGTGGCTAGCTTGGTACTTGGCTTGCTGGTGCCACCTCTAGCTTTCAGCTCAGCTCTGCGCGCAAGAAACAATCTTTATTAGCGCCTTAAAATAAATACCAGTGTAGCAATTTCGCCGCGCAATTCACTAAGCTTGTCCTCATACTCTTGCTTAAGACCGTCGACATAATTTTCTCTCTTCCTGCAATACGCGTCAGCCCTCTCTAGCAGTTTAGTAATTTCCTTAATTCTTGGCAGATCCTTGATTACAATTTTTCAATCTGCACAGTAAGGTAGCAAACTCCCTTGGCTTAAGACAATAGCACGAGCTTCTGTTGTGGAGATATCCGCACAAGTCTTACAAAATACCAGTGTACAACAATCACAAGGAGCTCCAAATAATTTATCCTCCTTCGGTCTCCTCTCGAACACATAGGACAATTTACACTTTGAGCATACGAACATAATTTAAAAGACTATAAAGTAAGACAGGAAGGCTAAAATTCAGAAGAAGAAAAAAGAATGTCAGAACTGGTTCGAATAGCGTTAATTAAATTAAAATCCTCCGACTTACTCAGTTCAGCAGGAAGACTTGTTTACTTTTCTTTTTCTTAAAAAAAAAGAACATTCAAGTTTAAAAATTTAATAATTCAACGATATATGACAACGTCGTATTGGGAGAAAGACCGTTAAACATACACATATAAAGTATATGTACTGATCGTCAAATAAACAGAAAATGTCCGGACCATGCTATGCGCCATTTTGGGTAAAGTGAAGATATAATAACAGTGAATACGCTGTCGCCACTGAAAAATTATAACGACTAAATGTAATCGTTTACCTCCTACTGACAATGTTTGAAGCAATTTGCATACCTTTCCGAAATTTTATCGACATAAGGAGTTGAATGAAACGAATGGTAGAAAGAGATAAAATGACATTATTACGTTATAACATTCCCCAACTTATCCAATTCGTGTCAATTGATTGTTATGTGTGGATATCTGCCATACTATTGTCGGTCGTAAAAATAGATTAAAAATCTTTATTATATTTTTCGTTGTTAAAAATAACTAGTCATTAAAAAAAGCAATATGTTGACGAACCGTTTCTTCAAAACGTTTTATTTCTTGAAAAAACAGTTGAAATGTTAATTAGGTAGTACACCGTTATTTTCAGTATTTTCTAATTAAAATATCCTTAGAAAGTTGAATGTTTCGCAAATTTCAAGTAAATTTGAGATTATAGACATACAAAATTATTACACTAAATTCTGTTCATATCTCAATAGTATGAGCGTGCTGTTTAAAAATTGTTTTCCTACGGCGAGTTCTAATTATGGATTTAACATTGTGTCCCTATATCCTCAAACAGTCGAGTATCTTACTTTGAAACAATTAAGTGTAACATAATTGTTTTCATCAACACAACTTATAAAAAATTTGAGAAGTAACAATTCGTAAGATATTTAAAACTTTTATTTAAATAAGCAACATTAAATTTTATATTCAAATAATGTTAAATGCAACATTTTACTTCCTTAGGCTGTGTTAAACACTATACTACACTACAATTAAATAAATATTATGATTATAATTTATTAGGACATATAAATTTGAACCATACAGACCAACAAATGAGGTCCTTCAGAAAAAAAACTTATTTATAGTACATTTGGTTTTCAAGCCCCTACAAATCTTCACAAAATAATAAAAAAGTATATTAAAGGTTGAATAATATTATTAATGGGTGTCTTCTAGCTAGCCTATGGTTCCGGCCCCTGATCGTACACAGTTCCTCTATCACCGATCAAGTTTCAGGTTTTCTTTCAAACTTAGTTGTCAGGGCAGGAAGTCTTACAATAATCGGCTGGATGTTTAGTGAATTCATACAATAATTAATTGGTGGATAGCTAGGACAATGGAATTTAGTCATACTACATAGAGCAGTGGTTTCTACCGTTTCAAGTTTTATGAGTGCTGGCTTCCTGCAATTAATGTATGTAGGGGGTATGTATTTCTATTAAAGTCAGTATATTGCTTTGTATATATGAGTTGTTTTTCTTGATATGGCTTTTTCTTTGTATATTAGATTCCTAACGTATTTGGCCCTTTGTATACATTTTTGTTTAACAGTTCCAAAGTGCCAATTTAAGATAATTTTGTGGTCTATATTTGCACCTAAATATTTGACTGATGGCTTGGTGGATATTACTTGGTTGTTAAGTTATATAAAATAAATTTAATCCAGGAAAAAACAAAGATTACTTCACAATAATAACAACAATGACACTATTTTTTGACTTTTGACGGTAATTTGACGTGCCAAAATGTCACTTTACCCAAAATGGCGCAGAGCATACTCCGGACATTTTTCGTTTGACAGCTCCATTACCATCTATCATCCATTTTATTTTCGGAAATCCGTGTCGTTAAATTATTAGCCAGTCTTTAAGACCAGCAAAGAAGAGAAGAATATAACCTCCAAGATCTGACGTTCGAGATTCTGGCGGGAAAAAGAGTATAAGTAAAATTAGAATAAATTGTTCATAATGATCAATATAGGCACAATTAGAGAGTTCTCAGATGTAAGAAGGAATTAATAATAATATAGTACACACCAGAAAATTTTTTAGAAAGCAATAGAAGAGTTAAACACTTAAAATTCCATAACAATAACAGCAATCACAGTTAACACAACATGCGACGTTGCCAATCTTGCCTGTAATTCAGAAATTGATATGACTGGTCTTTAAATACACTGTATTATTTAATAACCTTTTATTGTCCCAATTCTGATAACTTAAGTTACTTCAACGACTTTTCAAAATAAAGTGTCCACGAAAGCCGATCTTGACCCCTAATATACCCTTTTTCCGGATACCAGAAGACTACAAATCGTTCTAAATGTTATTTGAAAAAATTCGACATTTATCCCCTATTTCGAGGTCGTAGAACATGATTCAAAGAAAAAACGTCTTCCTAGATTTCACTTAATCGAAAAATTACCAAATACCTCAAAAACGTCTTAACAATATCGCTAATGAAGGTGTAAAAAGCCGTACAAACTTGAGGCTCTGTTCGATAACGTTAGCGATACCATATTATTTATTCTTAAGTTAGTGTTGGGATAAATAGTTAAAAGCTCTTTTACTATGAATTATTACGAGTTATTAAAAATTATATTTGTTTTTTAAGGATCCACCAAGTGAGTGTCAAACATGTACAAGGAAGGACATACAGCAGAAAAGGAGAAAATACATTAGATATTTAATGCGTCCTGGCTAGAAAATGAGGAATTTTAATTAATTTATTGTTATTGGCTTGTTGGCTCTTAACCATGCTCCAATTTCTTGGACCTAGTTTTAAGTCTAAATAGTGCAATAAAGGGCTACTGTTCTGAGCGACACCTAATATAATTTTTTTGGATGTCAGAGAATAAGAATTTTTAATTAATAACTTAAAATACCTAAACACATTAAAGTTATGAAGCTTTATATCGAGGCGAAGTACTGCTGGTAACTCCCTCTGCATTGTCCATTGAAATTGTAATCAGATCTTGATTTTTTATCCTAAAAATTCTAAATTATCAAATTTAATTCAAATTATTCTATTACTGAGATAAATATTTACAAAAAAAGGTACATTCAGCTGAATCCTCATATTTTACCTCCAGGAATTCGCGTAAGCGTTTTGTACAGACCTTGCAGAGATACCCTATTTACAATAATAATCGTTTCCTGAGTCGCTCTAAACCAAAAAGTTACCTTAGCCAAATATATACACATTATTTATACAAAAAAAAATACAAAATAAACAAAACAAAGAAATTCTTAAACTCTTAAAACTTCCTCGGGAATTTATGTGAAAGGAAGCTCAAAAGAAAATCCTATAACTAACGAGCGAGTAAATCAAGTGCCTGGAAAAGTTTGTCGAAAAACCACCGAAATGCGAAGGATACATTCCTGTAGTAGTTTGCCGACATTATATTTACGGCGGGCTTTATTCTAACTCGCATATTATCTGCTCCGGGAGCTTTGCGCCACTTCGGTATGTTTTCGAAGTAATTTGTAGTCATGACTTATACATTTTTAAAAAGGTCGAGTTTAGCGGAAGCGGTAAATAATAAATACAAGTAATGATGTATTTAGTGTTTCTGCTCTCTTGCATAGAGATTTCAATTCGTGTGTAAATAAGGAACTTTGAAATTACTCAATAAATTTTTTAAAATGATATAGATCAAAATTTCAGTAAAACATAAAAAAATCTATCTGCAGTATTTATATGGTTATTTATATGTATTATCCTTTAAGTCAGAAAAGAGCAAACAATATATACAAACAATTTATTTCCGGCAAATACCCCTCTGGTCCACTCTCCATACGCGTTTCGACGACTTCATGGTCTCGTCAGTGGAGCTATATCGAACCGAGAGCAACATTCGTAGGAAACAAATGCTATATGAAATATAAATTTCAAGGTATGTCGGTAGAATATTAAAACCTGCTACTTGCCTACTTCGATGTCAGACTGAAAAATATAGCCAGTCGAACGACATCTACGAATCACCGGAGTAGTGCGAAATTTTTAAAAAATCAAAATGTCAGTAAGAAATAAAGAAATCTATTTGCCGTATTTAAATGGTTATTTATATGTATTTTCCTTTCAGGCAGAAAAAAGAAAGTATATTCACAAACAGTCTATTTCCTGCAAATATCATTCTGATTCTCTTTTCATACATGTTTCGACCATCTTATGTCCTCGTCAGTGGAGCTGTATCGAACCGAGAGCAACATTGGTAGGAAACAAATACTATATGAAATATAAATTCCAAGGTATGTCACTAGAGTATTAAAAACCTGCAGGTAGCAGGTTTTTAATACATATAAATAACTCCGGTGAGTCATAGATGTCGTTCGACTGGCGCTATTTTTCACTCAGACATCGAAATCGGCAGGTGGCAGGCTTTTAATATCCTAACGACATAGTTTGAAATTTATATTTCATATAGCATTTGTTTCCTGCTAATGTTGCTTTCAGATCGATTCACTGACGAGTCTACGAAGTATTCAAAACGCGTATGGAGAGAGGAACAGAGTGGCATTTACAGGAAGTAGACTGTTTGTATATATTCTTTCCTTTTCTCTGCCTGAAAGCATAATACATACAAATAAACATTGATTTTATTAGCTATACAGAGTGTCCCACAGGGAACCAATTCGATCTACATATGAAAACTATATATAGGAAAATATTGAAAATTTGAAAGCATACTAATGTAGATGAGAACAACCTGCCTAAAATATTTTCCGTTATACCGGAACCAGGTATCCAATTGCGTATTTTAAATAGAATACCCTATATATTATTACATTTTTAGATCTTGCGCAGGAGTCCAGGCACAATTTGTGCATTATATCCTATACCTACGTCTAAGCATTTTTGATATATTTAAGTTTTTATGTCAAAAATTACGTTTGCACGTCATAAAATAATTATTAATTTTTCCTATAAGGAAACCTTTTTTTATTTAATTTCTGTTAGATTCCGTGTTGAAAAGGGCCTACTATATTAGATTTTGATAATATTTTGATAGCCAATAATACAAGGTGTTCAAAAAATAAGATTGAAAATTAAATTAAAAGAATCGTTAAAAACCAATTTTTTCATATAGAAACCCTCAAATTTTCTAATGTAAAATTTTCGGTCCCTCATATTGTATCTAATGGTTGTAAAAAATTAACTTCGTATTTGTAATACATGACCCCGAAGACCCCCTAATACCAAATCTGAAAAAATGCGAATATATATAACACAAATAAAAAAAATCGAGCCCCGACTAATCTGAGGTTATGGCTGGCCAAAAGAAATGAACATTGTCGGCTATCTATCGATCATCAAAAGTATTTTGCAAAAACTTATCGATTAGGCAACTACCATGTGGAGGTGCGTCATAATGCTGGAAAAACAGAATTCTATGAACAGCAAGCGGCAAGTTGTCTAAATAGTCGATTTCAAAATTATGTAAAATGTTTAAATAGCCTTCACCTTAAACTTAATAAACACATTTTATATCTAAAATAATTAAAAAACGTCCAACTTACCATTTACATTTTCCTGATAAAAATTCATTGACACGACGCCATCATTTCTTATTGCACAATAAACATTGAACTACCAGGAATCATGAAAATTTCTCTAGACACGTGTAAATTTGAATCACACTAATGATGGGAATTGTGTCGATTAAAGACAGTAATTTTTGTAAATTTAGCTTCGTCTGTCCAAATGATATTGTCTAGAAAAAATTGTTTCCTTACGTCCAAGTTATGATTAATTCACAGAATGCCACTCCTCTTGGAAAATAAGTTTCTTTTAGATATTGGACCATGGAAAATGTATATGGATGGAATTTATGTTTGTGTAATATTCTATGAACTGTTAATTGGGATAATCCTGACTACAAAGCAGCGTCTTACAGACATTGTTGGATATGTAGCGAAATATCCCAAAATAGCAATTTCCATATTCTCATTATTACAAGACGTTTATTTCTTTTCACTATTGCCTTTAGCGGAGCCAAAGTTCTTAAAATTTTGGATAATATGTTTAACAACCCATTTTGATGGCTTCTGTTTTTGCGGATATCGAATGGCAATGGCACAAGTTTTTAATATAAATTGATCACATTCTCCATAAATAATAAATAATCTCTGTTTGTATAATTTAAGTGCCCCGGAATGATTATTATTAACTTTCAAAAGGTGACAGTTTCATACATTTCTTTAGCGTTTGATTGTTTTCAAGGCCGTCATAGTAAGCCAGCTATGAGTAAAACGTCATAACTAGCTAAAATTATAACTGAACTAAAAATTGGCAGGAAAATCGCTATATAAAAATATTAAATTGGAAATATTTCAAAAACTAAACATTTTCGGCATAGATGATCTTACACAAACTTACCTTTATTTTAAATGCTAAATAAAATAAAATTAGAAAATTTGGGGATTTCTATTTGAAAAAATTGACTTTTGAAGATTTCTGCAATTAAATTTAAACTTTATTTTTTGAACACCCTGTATTATTGGTTATCAAAATATTATAAAAATCTAATAGAGTAGGCCTTTCTTAACAAGGAATCCAACAAAAATTCGATAAAAAAATGTTTCCTTATTGGAAAAATTTATTAATATTTTAAGGCTTGCAAACGTCATTTTTGACATGAAACAAAAAATGTGCCTAAAATCTGGCGCAGAATTCAAAAATGTAATAATATATAGGGTATTCCATTTAAAATAAGCAAGTTGACACCTACTTCAGGTATAACCGGAATTTTGAAAATATTTTAGCCGAGTTGCTCCCATCAGCGTTATTAAATTTTAAAATTTTCAAAATTTTCCTATATATAATTTTCCATATATAGATCGAATTGATTCCCAGTGAGACACCCCCTATATTCCAAAGCAAAAACGTAATAAAGCAAAGCTGAATCCTCCATCCTAAGCCATAAGTACTGAACACTACATTTACACAGAAACCAAATTAGAAAAGTAACGGATCTCGTAACCGGACACTGATCTCAGACAAAACATATATCAACGTGTAAATTTTTGCAGATTTTTTCCATTCCTTTTATAATGGAAAAGGAGATTTTTCTAATCGACATTCACATAAAACCTTTTTTATGGGTGCTCTTTATCAATACCTTTATTGTAAAAAAAGGTTTTCCCATAAGTCTCGTAACCGGCCACTGTTCTCAGACAAAGCATGTGCACACTATGGAAATCTACAGCGATGAATACATATGCAGGATATCTAAAAAGGGCGAAAAAACAACTTCCTATATTATTTTTAGAGAGTAAAATTTATCGCGGAAACTAATCCTTGCGAAGCTGACAACCAGAAGAATTTAATAGGTAGGGTACCACAGTTAGCAACGAGAAAACACCTCTTTACTTGTGCCTATTAATAAAAAGAGATATAGTCAAACTACTGAATAAACTTAGAAATCACATATAGCATTAGTAACCGGCCTGAGTGTAGTGGTTTTGGTTTATATAATTATAGCCATTTGGCGGAATTTAATTTTACTTAAATTTACTTCGTCATTTTATATAAAATATTCCAATATACGACATTAAATAGTGTGACTCCCTTTAATCGTAGAAATATAAACATATTGTCAGTAAGAAAGCACAAAATCGTAGGTAAATATCTATTCCTCAGACCACCATTGATTAAAACATTCAACGGTCAGCTATATATTGGACAGGAAATCCCACGGTTAACTATCTGTGGGCCAGGATATAGAAGGGTTCAGCTAATTATCTTTTAAACTATCCAATAACGTGGCTGTCTTGGGTGCCACCCTCTGGATTAAAGTGGTTGAGGACCCATTTGCACTGGGCAGCTTGTGATAGTGGAGAAACAGAGAGGTTATTTTCGCATGTTAGTCCCTGGCTGTCTTGTCAACTAACATGTGCTGAAATGTAAAATGGACTAGGTAATAAAACAAAAGTTTCTAAATTAACATCGTGCATCCTGTATCCGATACATTTCAGTAGAGCTTAACATTAACTACCTATCTTAACAACAGAATTGAAGAGTGAGAGTATGCTTAGACGGTATAATTCACTGTTTGGTGATAATGTGCAGCAGGCGATACGTTATATGACCGCGATAACACCGCTGTCAATCGACGGCTACGTCTACAGTACACGAAATAGATATGCAACGGTACGCTCAACGCCGATGGTAGCGTTGACAACGGTAACCTTGGAAACGATAGTCGGCTACGAACGGCAGATGTTATACGTCTTTAACAATAATACCGGTTGCACCTGTCGGTGAATATATTTCTGGATACTACGAGACAATGCGGCACCTGATGGCATGCATATATGCGTGTTAGTATATATAGAAAGAAATGGTACAATATTGCTCCGGGCTTGTTAAGTTCGTGACAATGTCGACCAATAACGGTAGAATATAAGGAAATAAGCAATAGTGCCCATGCTAGTGGTTTCCGCAATAATGTCGACATTAGGAAGCTAGCTTGCCCTAATTTATAAGGGTCTAACAATGAAAGGTGGTAAAGTACCATATATCCATAAGCATGCCTCATCTATAATACGAGAGCAGGAAGACGGAGCACATGCTCCCGTATTAGTTCTTTCAGATTATTCTTCCAGGCGGAAAATATGTAGTTCTCCTGGAACTCGCAATGTTCATTTCCCTACATGATACAGTCAAACTATTTACTGAGCGATAACACCAATGTCTTAAATATTATTTTTCCGATGTACAGTTATTGAGTTAAATCTCCGTAAGCATACTTATGACCAAAAAATGACTAACTTCGTTATAAAACATGGTGTAGAAAATGAAAGTGTAAAAAGAAAAAACATTTTTGTGAATTTATTTACAGACAAAAGTATTAACTACTCCCAAGCACAAAAATACAATAATAGTTTCACTAACTTTGGGCTCACAATAATTTACTGATGATTATTCTCGCAGTACTTTGAGATATAACAAGCTCATGAAACTGTAGTGTCGAGGCTCTCTAATCCGCTACCTGAGCAAGGTAATAATTAAACAAAGCAAGAACATATGTAAAAATGATGTATGTGTATACCAACACGTAATTTTTTGCACATTTTTTTAATTCCTTTTATTATGAAAAAGAAGATCTTTCCAACCTTCATTCACATAAAATCTTTTTTATTGGTACTTTTTATCATTATTATTATCGTAAAAAAAAGGTTTTCCCATGGGTCGGTTTTGGTTATCTCCTCTGGCATTTTATTTTCTATAGGAATAACGCAATAAGTGAAATTAATTGAAAGGGAAATAAATCTTGGGGAAAGTAAAGATAAAGAACAGCTGTTCTTGTTTGTTGTATAATTGTAAATTCTAAATTTCAATCTGCGAAGGGTATAAATTCTCTATCTTTCAATAACAAAGAAAGTATAATAAAAAAATACACAGCTACGCTAAATTGCAATGTTGTTTCTTTTAAGTAAATTGGTTTTTTCCTTTTAAACAGGAATATTAGGTTTAGGTTTGATTAAGAAGTAATTTTGTTATGTATTGGTTTTCCGAAGTATAAGAAACTGGATTGTTTTAACACAAAACAGGCTTTGTACTATTAAAGGTGCCTAGAACATGAAATTGAATTTATTCTACTCGAAGGAGTTCGCTGTTCTCGTTACAATTTTTAAGACCATCTCTCTGTATTTGTGAGAAATAAATTCCGAACTAGCAGTGGACGTGGCCCTGGAGACAAATGCCGCCTGGAGCGCACTGCGGCGGTTTTTTTCAAAGGGTTTTTGTTTCTTTCGGTGTTTGTTTATGACGTCCAATTTGATAATTCATTCATACCGCCAAGATTAAAACGTGTGCTTACAAATTCAAAAATGTATTTGTTAATTAAAAAATAATGCCTTTATTAGGGTAATTCTTGGAGAAGGTGGAAACACACAATTTTTCGAATTTTTCGATGATTTTTTACATACCTTCTATTTGTGAGTCGTAGAATACCAATTTGTCGTCAATTTTCGCCGATGTTGCGTAGTTTTTCGAAAAAAAAATCCACTTTCCCCTGTCACTTTTGTGTATTTTCCAACCTATCCCATTAGAATTTGCCACTTACACTTAAACACATATGAATATTCTGAACTATAACACATTTTTCTTAAAATTGTACACAATATTTTACCAAAAATATAGTGGAAAAACATGAAAAATCGAGCCGGAAACGAGACGCTAACAAAACAGACGTACGAGAAATCAGTGTTACCATAGAAGAGGTACACTTCGTCAATGGTGTTATTTAATATTGACTGCGAATTCTATAGAAGAAAGTTGGCTCATGTTTAAAAAGAGATAGAGCGTTTTCGAGTACTACTTGGCTTTTCAAAGGTGAAGCTAAGCATGATACTCCAAACGTCATGGATATCCCTGTTACCCGACAAAAATTAGAAAGAGATACTAGTTCTTGAAAACGTTCTATCTCTTTTAAGTGTGAGCCTACTTTCTTTCTTCTACAGAATACCGCGAAATGCAGCGCATTGTTGTCAAATATTTTCCTATAAAATTGCACAAGTTTTGTCCAGACTCTCTATTTTTTTTTTGATACTTTCTACTTTTTGTGTTCAAAAATGTTTCCTAAATAAAAAATAGAATGATTTTTCAAAAAGTATCGACAGAGACAAATTATCTCTGATGTCACAAAAGGGTACATCCTGCTGAACTTATAAATTACCAAATAGGCACAAAATAATTTTCCTTCATAAATTCACCTTTTTCAAAATTCTGCCGTTAGCAGAATAGTATTGCTTTAGCGCTTCAGCTGTTAAGTTGTATTTCTTCAAAAAAAAATTGCAATGGATAGACAAGAATTTTGTGGCGGTTGTTCCTTGGACTTCATAAAAGTGCATGAAATTATAGCAGATCAAGATAAATTATTAAATTTTTTACATATGCGTGCTTAATGCTAGGTCAGTGGTGGTTTCCAAAATCTGACAAACTCTGCAAATTATATCCGTTCGACAAGTTAAAATTCCACTGTATCAATAAAGTGAAACCTGGGAGATATAAGATGGAAGAGGGAGGAAACGGAAACCTGTTCTTTGGGGCAAAACGGTGAACTATTTTTGAAAAAGCCCATTTACCTCTTAAAAAATGTGCAGGTTTGTTTTTTATTAGATCGCCATAAATCCAAACACGAATGGCTTATGGATTAGCTTAATTTAGCCGCAGACACTGTATTAAATTGCAGGAAACTATGCTCGGTTAGCCTAGTTGGCAGTTCGGAAAAAATAGGCGGTGAAGGAACCATCATAGATATTAACGAGTTTAAAATGGTTAAACGAAAATACAACAGGGGTAGAATAATCGATAGTCTATGGAATTTTGGAGGCTTAGAACGCAATTCCAAAAAGATTTTTTTGGTTCCAATTGAGGAACTTCAAAAGAGAACTTGTTAAGCGTTATAAAGAAAAAATGAATACTACCGGATACTACCATTATATCTGATTGCTGGAAAGCTTATAATAGCTCGGGAGTTGAAGGTTTTCAGCATCAAACGGTCAACCACTCTAAAAATTTTGTTGATCCAGAGACTGAAGCTCATGCTTAAAATATTGAGAGAGCCTGGAGAGATTTATGTAGAAATGTTGCGAAATTTGGTCGTTGTGAAGCTCATTTTCCCGGCTATTTAGCGGAATATTTATTTAGGAGGAAATATCCTGGCCACAAAAATACGTACCATGCATTTTTTTAAATACATGGCACAAGTCTATCCTCTTTCGAACAATATTGAGGTTGAGACAGGAAATTAATCTACTTTTAGAGTATACGGAATGTAGAATAGCTTATGGAAAGTAGAAAATGTAGAATTGCTTGTGGAAAGTAGAAAAATGTAGAATAGCATATAGAAAGTAGAAAAATGTAGAAAAGCTTGTGAAAAGTAGAAAAATATAGAATATTTTGTGGAAAGTAGAAAAATGTAGAATAGCTTGTAGAAAGTAGAACCAAAAAAGCCCCAAACAATTAACAAAAAAAAATAACCAGAACTCAATGTGACTATCATTTTTTTTAAGTTGGTTAAAAAATATTAAAGAGATATAATTATTATATCGTCATCACTATCGTTCAGTCTTGAGTGTCCATAATGGCTTCCCTTAGATATTTCCAACTCCCTTTCAATCATACAGTCCAGCTCGTGAGAATTCTTTTAATGACTAAAATGTGGTTGTCGGACTTGCATTGTTTTTATTTTTTATTTATTTTTACGACGTTTCGATTAGGTTGTATTTCCAATCGTTATCAAGTATAAACGGAAATAAGTAAAAATAAAGACAATGCAAGTCCGACAACCACATTTTAGTCAATCTTCAACATTGTCTACAACCTTCAAACAATTCTTTTTATATCTTGATTTTGAAAATTTATTGGACTTTACTCATTTTCACTCACCTCTCATTTTGGAGGCTTGGTATCCAAGATTTAAACCAGATGCCGATCTTGCCATTCTCCCCTTTTTTAAACCAGAAACTCCTACAATACAGACACATCGATGATTTGTGATGTCATCACGCGACGGCCATGAAATCAACACATTAAAATATGTCATTTCTTGAAATTATCTTTTTTTTACTTTTATATTTATTTAAGAACTTTAGATGACCATTATTTAAATATTTTAAACTTATATTTAAGTAAATTATGTGTTAATAAGGTTACTACATAGGTGAGAAAAACTGCAACATAATAATTTGAAAATACACTAATCTGTCTAAAATATTTTACTGTAGTTTTTTTTTATGTGAATATAATGAGGAATATTATTTATAATTTATATAAAATAATACCTTGTTACGGAATTTTTTGTTGAATTTCGCCACTGTAATTTTTTTATCACCTCATAAATCACCTAGTAATTCCAGCATTCCATAATAAACTGATCTAATATTCCTAAATAGTTACCACTCTCAAGTAAAAGTCAGTTCATTGAAGCATTTTTTCATATTTGTCCGGATTTTGTATTCAAAAGAGTATTTTTTTATAACATGTTTAGTTTAAAAGAATCCCGGATTATTTTTTATAGTTCATTAGTGTCAGTATACCTTTTTCCAGTAGGTTTTTTTTCGCCAAATTTAAAAATGTGTCCCATACCTTTTGTTAAAGGTTTTCTGTGGCGGGAATCCACAATTAAGAATTTTGACGGTCTTCGTTTACCGACTGCAGATTATCTTCTCTGAGATTCAAATTAGCTTTCGTTTTTACTTAAACATGTTTGAATGTATCTGCAGAAAATAAATTTATTTGGCATTTAAGGATAATGTTCATTTTTTCTTGACACGTAGGCATAAAGATGACATATCGTTTCTAACGGGTCATGCCTGAATCCATGAAAAGTATCTTAAATATTTTTTGTTGGTCTAAATTATTTATTTTTTTTTTTATCTAAACCTGTTGCTAAAGCGTTTTGGAACCTAATACTGTGCTAAAAATTGTATTACATAGTTTTATGTTTTTATCATTATCATCAGGGTAAAACGTATCTAAAAGATACCTACCAATATGTAATCTAAAAATTCTTGAGCTGAGAGAAAGCTTGTCTGAAGGAATTTAGCTGACAAACACTTTACAAATCACCTTGGGGCCAAAGCTATAGGAAAATGATACTCGCATTCCAACCTCAGGAGTACTACAGGTGAGTCTTAAGTTTTATATTTTATCTTAGGCTTATTTGAAACTTATCTATAGCATTTTAACTCCACCTGTTAGTCTCTTCCAAGTTTAAAGAACTATTATTCTATCTTATTTTATTGCGTCTTAGTATAAATTACCTGAAGCACTATACTGTATATTAATTACTTAAACATATCTTTAATTCATTTTTACCTTTAGGTATATGTCTGATAAAATTAAAAGGGCTGAGCTAGTTATACCTGTTAAAACATACATTCTTTCTATTCAGTCAACGTTTGATCAACTTTCTTATCTTCTCTCATTCCTATAGTAACTGTCAGTATCTAAATATTTTTGTTAATTTTAAAAGGTTTAATAGTCACAGAGTTAATTTTAAGAATTCTTGTTTATTAAATGTATTTAAAAGATTTGAACTTTGAATTTTTATACAGGTGGTGTAATAAGTTTTGCACAATTTGAGTGGTATTAACCTTCTAGTATTTTATCATTTGTTACAATCATATAAATGATGTTCCCAAATAAGTGCGAAAAATTTGAAAGAGTTATTCTTGAGCTAATTTTTAGCATAAAAGTTCATATAAATATATGTCCGATAATGCTTAGTTTTTAAGATACAGGGTGTTAAATTTTATTATTATTTTTAGTTTTTTATATTTATATCATTTCCTTTTAGAAATAATTAAGTCAAATTTGGAACACATAGCACTTTTTACAGTTATTATAAAACAAATATTATTTGAAATAATATACTGAGGTACTATTTCTCTACCTTCTCGAACTTTTTTTTCGGGCAACACTGACTCGAATTGATTATTGAGTTAGCTTTTCCATCTTATTGTGAAACTTTTTTGTCTCTTAAGTTTTTCGTAAAAGTGAATAGTATTTTCACAAAAAAATAAAATTTGTTCAAATGCATCTCCTAATAAGTTTTGTAGGGGTGGTTTATTAAGTTACGAAAATTTATAGTTGCTATATGGTCGTGTTAATGGAAATGCATTAGATGCTCAACGGATGTATGCTAAATTATATCAACAACGTAGGTTACCTCATCATAACACATTTGCTAGTCTTCATCAGCGTTTACGAGAAAATGGTACATTTCTAAAACGAACTTCTGATTGTGGACGTCCTCGGAAGATAAGAACCGCAGTGCTAGAGGAAGCTATTCTTAATTTGATAGAAGAATCTCCTAAAACAAATACGAGAAAAATTGCCAATATATTAAATACCAGCAATTCCACAGTATTCCTGATTTTCAGTGTGCAGACGCTTTTATCTCGAGACTTTTTATAGCACATAGTTTTTTGCCAGTGGATACTTCAAATGATCGTCCAATATCCCTATCGTATTTTGTTTACTAATGAGGCAAAACTTTCAAATCGTAAAAAATTTTCACAATAATCACATTTGGGTTGAAAAACACCTCATGCATTTCTTGAAGCCAATTATCAACATCAGTTTTCATTAAATGTATGGAATGGTATCATAGGCAATTATTTAATTTACCCATGTTTCCGTCCATTAAGATTAAATGACTACCAATACTGCCACTATTTCGAGGAAGAGTTACCTACCCTTCTTGAAGAGATTCCTCTTCAAGTTAGGCAATAATTATGTTTTATGAATGATGGCTCCCCATCACATTTCAGTATCAATGTACACCGTCACATAGAGGTAGTGTATTTAAATCGTTGAATAGGTCAAGGAGGCGCTCAACACTGGCTTTCCCGATTTCCGTATCTAAATCCGTTGGAGCATCTGGGGTTTCCTGAAATCTTTGGTTTGTTGAAGATGATGAAGATTTAAGAAATAATATTATTGCGTCTTGCGAAAGGATAAGAAATACTCCAAGATTACTTCAAAAAATACGTTCTTCAATGACACGAGGATCGGATTCTTGCATTATGGCTGAGGGTGGTCATTTTCAACATTTGTTGTAATTTCTGTTATTAATATTTTGTTACTGTTGTTCAAATTCTGTTAGTATTGTGTTGTATTTTCTCTTAGTCCCTGTTGATTAAAGCAAATATGAATGAAAATTGGTTAAAACAAATACATTCTGATTTTTTACTTATGTCTTTTCTTTTTTTGTGGAAAAACTATTGGCTTTTAGGGGAAAACTTAAAAGACAAAGAAGTTGCACAATAAGATGGAAAAGCTAAATGAATATTCAAATCGAGTTATTGGGCTGCTATACCTCTATTGGGCCTTTTACATCCCACCATAGCTGCAGGTCATTCGATCCCGAACGCCTTTGCGAATCCAGGCAACCTCGTTAGTTGAACTTGCTCAACTGCTTCCAGTATCTCCGAAATATCTCTCTCTGTCCGTTGAGTGCTGGGTACTCTCTGAGGACATGGTCAACAGTTTCATCCTCCTCCAAACACCATCTGTACATCGGGTCGTTTTCGACACCGATTCTAAGAAGATGACCTCTCAGGTGATAATGTCTTGTCAACAATCCCACCACAATTCGCAGCTCTTTCCTTTCTAAGGAGAAAAGCGCCTTAGTACGCCGTGCGCTAGGTCCTGTTACATGTTCCTTAGCACACCTCATTCGAGGAGCTTCCCTTCACGAACTCAAGAATAACTCTCTAGAATTTTTCGCACTTATTTGGAAACACCCTGTATATTTATTGTTAATAAATTGTTTATTGTTCTTTTGATTTTTATTTTGCACACACACTTTTGTTTCCAAACCTTATATATTCTAATTTCGGATTGGAATCCTGAGTTTTACTATCTATAATTTGTAGGAAACACAAATCTAAAAATAATGTCTTTTACAAAATTTTAAACTTTATTGTGTTAGGAATAAAGTTTGAGTTAATAACAACAATTTGTTCCCAAAATTATAATTTAAAGGTAACGCAACAACCTAATATTAAACAACAAAACCCAAAGATTTTATGTATTCTTAGATAGCAAAAGTTCTCAAAGATTTATGAATAACTTGGTGCTGATAAAACTTATGTGCATTAAATCATTGGATTACGTAGACACTTTTATTATCCAGTATGTCTTTGTTTTATGGCCTTTGCCTAATCTCTAGTTTTCGCGATATCATAACCTAAAATTGCAAAAAACGCTGCGTTTTGTTATATTTGAAGTTATGGTTCACTAGAGCATGAAACTTTTCGCCATGACACGATGAGGCATCTAAAAGTACCACTAATTACATTTAAAACCCCATTTTGATATGTCTCAAAATCTTTTTTTCTTTCTGAGATATCGCTTGTGGAAATTTAGGGTTTTACCGACCATTTGCACCATAAGGGTAAGTGAAAAAAATTAGCGAAATAATAAAAAAATATATTAATTTTTCAAAAAATATGTGTCAGAAAAAGTTACCTGGAATGACCCAGGAAAATCGGGGGTTTTGGGGTTACAAATCTGAGGTATCAGAATGTAACAAAATCTTGTTACTTAAACCCCAAGTAACAAGATTCGGCCGGAATCATCGATTTTTTTTAGAGTTTCTGCAATTTTCACATCAACCGTATTAAATCCGTCATATTGGATATTGAAATTATCAAATTCTGATCTCAGATTTATGATAAGCGATCCCAAAATCCCGTAATTTCCCTGGAATATTTCAAATAACTTTCCCGGTTACATGTTTTTTGATAAATGAATATTTTTTCAGTATTTTGCAAGTTTGTTTTCCCTATCCATATACTGCAAATGGTTGGCAAAACCATAAATTTCCACAAACAATATCCCAGAGAGGAGAAAAGACTTTGAGACGACTCAAAATGGGTTGTACTTTCAGATACCCTCTCGTGTCATGTCGAAAAGTTCCATGCTACCCTGAACATAACCAACAATATAACAAAAAATACCGTTCTTTGCACTTTCAGGTTAGGATATTTCAAAAACCAGAGTTGGAGAGTGAAATCTAAAGTCAAGTTCTGATTCAGTGTGTCAAAAACCTTCGGAAAAGCATAGTCTTGTTTCGGGATCTAAAATGTTGTCGGGCTGTGTTATCTTTAACAATAAGTTTTATATTGCATATGAATGAATTTTTGCAATAATTGCATTTTAATTTTTTTAAAGCTATGCCGCACCAATATCCTTTAAAATAAGTGGACACAAACATTTCTGATTTTAGGTTTTGCATAGCAGGTTCTTCGATAGCAGTATTTTTTAGCAGTCCGTCAATTTTTCGCATTTGCAATAGATGGGTACAAAACTTTTAAATTTGAAAATAAGTTAATTTTTAGTAACATGTATGTTCCAAGTTATGCATTTTTTAAAAGCCGCAAAACATGCCAATTTTTTTGCTAGTAAAAGTATTTAGATATAGGAATAAAAGTCCGATCACAATTTGAGTTTAGTCAATTATTGAAAATATATTGAAAAATCAATAATCTTAAACAA
This sequence comes from Diaprepes abbreviatus, assembly GCA_034092305.1. Taxonomy (NCBI): domain Eukaryota; kingdom Metazoa; phylum Arthropoda; class Insecta; order Coleoptera; family Curculionidae; genus Diaprepes; species Diaprepes abbreviatus. The sequence goes on from JASJET010000103.1 coordinate 20,530,317, forward strand.
AATTCGTAAGTTATACAAATTACTTGACAAAAGACCGTTTTTTCCAAAATAAAAAAAAACTTTACATTTACTGGTTGTCCACATAAATATATACTTATTTCTGAATTTTTGTTTCTTTGAATAACCAATGTAATAGAAAGTCCGAGGCCTTCGAGTCTTAGAAATTTGCAATAGTGTGACAATGTCACTTCAACAATTATAGGAGTTGTTTCAAGACATTGTTATTACAGTTGATACAAGAGCAAATGAAATCTAAGCGAGCGGTTAAGTCCGCCGGGCCTTGACTTTATCGAGAAATTTTGATTCAGCATGTAGTTCTTATTTAGATAAATTATTAATTAAACTTAAATCTGTTTCAAAATTTTTAATTCTAGGTTTAAAGCCATATTATATTTATAATTTTTTTCTCTCTATGTTGCCAGGTACGAATGACAGTCCCTGATAATGTCCATATTTCCTTATTCCTGTTAATGTTTACCTCATGCCTTAGATATATTTTAGAAAAATCGTTCGAAAGTGGAAGATTAAGCCTTTTACCGTTAATAATTATTCCTTTTCGTTTTTATACTATCATTTTAAGGGCACTCAAGGACTATAACGAACAATATAAGCGACAGAGTGTCGCCTCTGTCTGTCCTTCCGTCTGATTTTTATTTTTTCGACGGCTTAATAAAGATTTATACCCATGCCGGATTTTTGTTGATATTATTGAGAAAATTGCGATATCAATGTTAGATTTAAAATTCTTTCGAGGCTCGTAAAATTGCTCGTAGATATGCCGTAGCGAATACTTTTAAGGGGGTCAACAGATTCTTTTTTAGCGAATTGTAGGACTCGTCTAACAATATTGAAATAACTAGAAATTTCTTAAAATGTCTGTAAAATAACCCGTGTATAAAATAAAATATTAAAAACGGCTCTATTAGAAAAAATTTTTAAAAATGTAAAAGTGCAAAAATTTTCCTTTTATTTAATTGCTTTTGTTCTATCTTACCGCCACATGCCGAAGACCCTATAAGAAGGGCAGTTGTTCTTTGTTCTTTTTATTCCACCGTCACATACCTACACATACACGCATTAAATGCCGTCATTTTTATTTAGTTTCGTAATGACCGGGAACTTGTTTACGGACTGCTCACGGGTTTCGTCTGAAAGGGCGAATAACAATGTCGCGGTCTTTCACAGCAAGGGTTACGCCCTTATTAGACGTCACCTACCGCCGATCGACGTCGGGTCACCACCAAGATCTGCCAGTCGAGTAGTACGAGGCGTCGTGTGCCGCTTCGCGAATTGTTAGTACGAGGCGCCCTGGATAGCTTCGTCGATGGTACTGCCGAAGGGCGCCGGGTTACCTCATACATACAACCGTCAGATTTGATACGAGACGCCCTCAACAGCGTCATAAATACAACCGTATAAACATACTCTTGCCCGCCCTACCATCCATTTGATTTTGATTATTATTTTATATTTTAGGTTGTTAATCTACTTTTAAGCTATATTGTAAAGTATAGAATACAAGATACAGAATATTTTAAAACCGTTTGTTTCACTACCCAGTACCGTTTTTTTTTATATATTTCAGGATATATAATTGGCAACCAGCAGCCGTTAATTAACACGGGCAAATAACCCTGGCTTATTCTTTTTTCAAAGAGGGTAGAGCCCAAGACAAGTAATAACCAGATACTCGAACGACGAAATTTAGTGTAAATATGGGATATCCTTACAATAGAGATCGCTTTACCGCTAAACGTTTCACCCATGCTCTTAATAGTAAGATCTCCATACATCACACAAACCAAAGCGCGTTTGTAATATGTTAAAGAGACAAACTGAATAAAATTTCCTTTTAAACTAGCCATATATACAAAAGGGTGTGTTTTATTTTCCTTATTCCAGATTGAACTGCGATATTTTCAGACACAAAATTTATATTTCGTGTTAATACACTTATTTTCCAAAAATGTTATATCCTTGTATATGATGCACAACACAAATTAAAAATTTTGTGTAGTAACGGGTTTTAAAAGGGGTAAAGGAAACAATGGAAATATATTAAAATATCATTTCTAACATTTTTTGTCTGAAAAGTTAGAAATAGTTTGGTATGCTTACAAATGGTAATTACAGCCTTATTACATCATTTCTTACAACGCCTGTGAAATGACGTATCTATAAAAATAAGATGTTTTAAAAACGGTTCTATTAAAACAGCTTTTTAAAGATGAAAAATAAGGAGAAAATGGAAGGACTTAAAATTGTAAAAATTTGTATTTTGTTTAACTGTATTTGTAAAAAAACTTAAAGAAATATAGCAATGAAGAGAACACAGTCGAAATATGTTGAAATATACGAGCATAAAACCCTCTTTTGCTAAATTACATACAAATATACTACTTGAAAGACAATTTCATATGTAGAAGATGAAAACTGAATAAAATTGTCTCTTAAAGGAGCCATATATAAAAAAATTCGTTTTATTTTCCTTATCTTACTGCAATATTTTCAGTACTATAAACCCATATTATGTATTAAAATTTGTAAAAAGGTTTGAAATGAGCTATAACATATATTCTTCTCGAAAAAGCGAATTATTACTTTCAGATGAAATTGAGACATATACGTTTTTTTTTTCTAAACTCTTAATCACCTTTAAATGACGTACAAATTTGAAATTTTTTGTAGTTGTGAATTTTAAGAAGCCTAGAGGAAATAATAAAATAGTATTAAGTATCACTTTCAAAACACTTCATTGGAAAAATAAGAAATTGATTGTTATATTGGCCACTTACAAATACTATTTGCAACCCAATTTACGAAAAAGTTTTTCTTAAAGCTAATCTGATTGGTTAAACACCAGACTTTATAGCTAGTCAGTAAGTTTTATTTCACCGATTCATAAATCAGGTCCTTGAAAGGCGAAATTATTTCAGATCAATTTGGTTGCTTATCTCGAAGATCGACTGAGCTCAACCAGTTGTTATATTCGTATTTCCTGTCTGATACCTTGGAGAAGAGTTTTTAAGTTGATTCCTTGTTCATAGACTTTTCAAAGGCCTTTGACTGAGTTAATCATAGAGTACTAATCTCAAACTAAACAGAACAAGGATATCAAGTTCGTTGCTTGGCTGACTAAAATGTTATCTCTCTGGATGTATAAAAATGATTCTACTTTTACCCGATGATTGAAAATCCTTTAGAAAGGTTGCCAACATGGATGAATGTTTAAAACTTCAATCGGATTTAGTTAGACCAATAGAGTGGTATTATAGTAATGGCATGGAATTTAATTCAATATGAAACAATTATATTTCACGCAGCAGAAATTCTTCTGATTTTGACTGCATGTGAAGAGATATAGTGTTAAACAAAGTTTTTCATATAAGTGACTTGAGGATCTATAGGATTTGGTCATCATATATAAAGTATTTTATAACATTTAAAAATAATATTGAACCTAACTCTATACAGCTGCAAGCTGAACTGATGTCTGATAATCTAGAGTCAAAGCATAAACAACGAGACCTCAAAATCTTATTTGAAATATCAAATAATCTTGTTTACTGCCAAGATATATTAAACAGAATATCCTTCTACCTCTCGCTCTGGCTCTCTCTTTCATATTCCCTCACACCGTACTTTCAGTCTGACATCGAAGTTGGTAGACGGCAGGTGTAATATCCTGCCGACATACCTTGAAATTTATGGTTCATATATCAGTTATTTCCTGCTAATGTTGCTCTCGGTCCAATACAGCTCCACTGACGAGATCATGAGGTGATCGAAACGCGTATGGTGAGAGGACCAGAGTGATATTTGCAGGAAATAAACTGTTTGTACATATATTTTTCATATTCTCTGCCTGAAAGGAGAATTGCATATATAACAAACTATGCGTAAACTCGCTTCAGAAGCCGAGCGAAGCAGAGGTAGTTGGAGGTTACAAACGACAAAGTTGAGGAGAGCCGCAGGCTGCACACGGCGGGCGCTACGACTATATTTCATAAGTGGACATATATCGCATGAAGGATCTTTAAGTAGACAAATAAGTAAATAACAGATACATATATTTATTATATTTAATAACGTTTTATTTGAACGTAGTTCAAAGTATTTATGCAATCTCTCGTATATATGTAAATTGAATATATCTTCTAATTTTTTCATTATATATTGTGAATATGTTTTATTTCGGGTAAATGTAATAGCAAATAAATTATTAACTATCATTAGGATAATGATTGAACAATTTATATATCCATAAAAAATAATTAAAAAATTTATGCAGTACAAATAATAAACGTTTCTCGTGATATTTGACCTTCAGAACTTACTTATCGTTCATACAGTCATTCTCTTTCTAAAGAGGGAGGAATAGGAATAACAATAAAATATGCAAAGAAACCAGAAGAACAGATTCGATGATCTTTTCTTTTTTTTGATGGCAGATTTCATATAGGGAAATCCATACAAAGCCTTATACCCGGGTAAAACTATATATAACTAATATTTCCTAAACTAATTTAAATTTCTTGCTCGCGCGCTATCAATAGGTGGCCACCACAGAATCAATTCTTCAGCAAACACTTGTCAAAGCACGCACCAACATTATGAAAAATATAGTTTATTGAGTGTTTTAATCTCATTTTTATGCAAAAAAAATATATTTCTTGAAGCTGCTACGATTTCTAGGTAAGTTCTGTTTGATATATGATAAATTGTGGGTATTTATTGTGTAATCATGAAATTGTTAGGGGTAAATCAAACTTGTAAATATAATTATGTGTAAATGTATGTGTGCTGTGCTTCCGAACAAAACCATATAGGGTAAAACCGGTCGGGCTGATTGGTATACCCTTGTTTCAGTAATGATTATTAAATCAATTCATGCGTATTTCTTTATTATAAGACTATCATTAAGAGGCAAAACTGGAATAAGGAAGATATGAAAAAAGCGATCAAAAGTGTCACTGATGGCGACTTTGGGTATTTATAAGTTGCTGAAACTTCCGGCATAAGCAAATCAATATTACAAGATCGAGTTAATAAATACAGGTCAACAGGTGATTTAGTTGTAGCAACTAGTAGAAGATTAGGACAATTCAAGCTAATGTTTACACCATCTGCTGTATTGGAAAAGAGAAGACGTTTATTAGACCTTACATATGATATATTAGAGGAGCTGGTGATAGATTTCACCCACAAAAATCTACATTGTCGATGAAACGAGTGTAACAGTCCCGAAAAAACAGTTGAAAATAATCGTTTTGAAAGGAAGGAAACAGGTTGGTCTCCCGAGCTCCGCAGAAAGAGGGCAGCTTACTACAGCTGTAACTTCTGGATCCGCTTCTAGATATTACGTGTCACGTTTGATGATTTTTCCACGAGTTAGAATTAAGACCAAACTACTAGATAAAGCCCCACCAGGAACTCTGTCAGTTTGCCATCCAAGTTGTTGGATACAAAGTGACATTTTTGTCAAGTGACTCAATCATTTTATCACAAATGTCAAGCCCAAAAAAGAGGACACAATCTGGCTGTTCTTAATCATATACAAAATAAACCTGTGATTGATAAGTGTAGAGAAAACGACGTTCCCACCACATTGCACATATAAGCGACAACCTCTAAATGTCAGTTTTAGCATATATTACACACAGAAAGTAAATATGTGGCTTCGTAGTAATGAAAGCAGAGCAGTTTCTGCGTTTCAAATATCAAAACTGTTTGGGCCAGCATATTGCAAGTCTGCACTATTGCAACCAGCTATATTTGGATTTTTGAAAACAGGCATCTACTCGACAAACCGAAAAGTTTATACTGACATAGATTTTGTGCAGCTGATACAGCAGATGTAGAGTTAAACTTAACACCGACTCTGCCTCAAAATGACATTTAAACTCTAAACTCTTTCAAGATTGTTCAACTCATCCTATCCTTGCTACTACCTACAAGCTAACTCCATTTCGATATCCATATCAATACCGTAACCCAACTAGACCTAAAACCTTCTACTTTAAGTGACGTGTGTGTGAAAGTAGAAATTCAAAATTTTCTGTAATCCCAGCAGTTCTCTAGCTACTTCCGAAGATAGAAAGTAAAAAAAAATCGACAAACTAACAACCGAAGAGGTAAAGCAGCTGTTATCACTTTTTCTTATATACATGAGTTATTATCTTATTCTTAAAAGTCTAAGAAAACTCCCATTTTTGAGTTAAATTAACCACCAAAGCGTAAAATCAATTACCAAAACAAAATAAACAGGAAAGAAAATAAAGAAGAATAAAGGAAACTTTTGTTTTTATTGTTATGAAGAATATGATGTTATTGGTTTAAATGATGACTGGATTTTATTTACTAATTGTAACGGGTGGGCTCATGAGAACTGGCTTCTTTTGAAGATCTATCTTACACTGCTAACCTTTGACTTAAACATGGGGCAAAATCGTACGATATTCTACGATTTTGTCCACTCTCCAGGATAAAACCGGAAAAAATATTTTTTTTTGTGTGATTATTATGTTCCTATTAGATTTATCTCTTAATGATGAAAATCTATCTTAAAATATTCTATATTAAACATAGTAAGAATTATTTTTCTATCAATAACTAAGCTAGAGGGCTTTCACTTTAGCTATATGATTTAGACTTGGTCTCTTCTATAATTTGAACCAGTTTTAAATAAAATGTTTTTAAATATACACAAAAATGTATTTAAAATATATATATATAAATAAATGTATCTATTTATTTTTTTGTTTGTATATTTATAGTTCCATTATATGATGCATTTCCACATATGAAATACAGTTGTAACGTCTGGCGTGAGGAGTCCGCCCGCGAATCTCTTTTCCTCCGCTGCTTGTAACCCTCCACTACATTACTTTGCTTCGGACGTGAATTTTCGCATATCACGCTATATTGGGAAGTATTTTTAGCTTATTTCAACAAATCTATACGAAAATCTGAGAAAAACGAAATGAAGTTCATAATTTCTTCTTTCAGAGTGCGTGGTAAATTCAAATCAGACCTATCGGATTAATACGAAGTCATTGACAAAAAATGCTCTGAATTGTTTATATTGCAATTATGCAAAAACTAATAAAGTGACAAATTTCATCTCCCGCTTATTTAAGGTACATATAATAAATCATTTTCCGAATAAACTTGGCTTAATATTGCAAATGATCAAAGATATTAATTTAAAGAAAAAAGCCATTCTAAGCGTGAAAAATCATGCGATAGGGGTCCATAAAAACAATTTTAGAGATTTTTTTAGTTATCTACAAATTGTTCATTGAAAGTAATGTGATTCATTTAATATTTTTCATAATATGAGCACAAAAACAAAAAATCACCTTTGTTACCGTTATTATTGTTTAAAAAAATTTCCATACTCAGTTGGAGTTCGATTTTGAGTTTTAGTTATCTAGTCCAGTTATGGTGTAGGCAGTTTGCTCTTAATTTTTTTTACTGAAAAAATCTCTATTGATTGGGCTTTCAGTAAAAATTGAAATCTGGAGCCTAATTTGACTAAACACGAAAAAAAAACAGATTTTAATTTTTTCATGTTAAATAACAGGCCAAAAGAAAAGTTTGACTTATATTTATTGAAAATTTATACTTGAAAATCTAAGTTAATTGTCTTACTTAAATATTAGGCTTTCAAAAAAATTACTCTTTTTCCATATATATTATTTATAACTGTTGTTGGAAGCTTTTGATATTTAATTAAATTTAAAAAATTAATTAATCCGTTTCTCAGAGCCACATTACGTAAGGAATCTGGAACAAAAGAAACAACAAGGGGTAAAAGCCAGAAGGCTAACAGTCTTTCTAACTTAGACAAGAATTTCCTTTATTTTGCTTATTTCCTTATACCCTAAATCTTACTTAGTTAATTAAAGCAAGGTTAAAGAAAAAGAATATTTTTTTGTGAATCTCTCTTCAAAAGCTTAATAAATTAATTTAAAATAATTTTAACTGGTAACAGAATGGAGAATGACCAGAATTGCTCTGTTTTTATAAATCATAATTGTCAGTAATATAAAGTTTATATCGATATAACTTTAAGCATTTTAATTTTCCTAAATTTGGTACTGAAATAAAAAAAAATTTTCATTTTCTACTAATGATCTGTATTATTGCTAAGTGTTAAATGGCTAACGCCAAACATTTTGGGATACTCTGTAAATTCTAAAGATATAAGAAAAGCTGCTTAGGTATTAACAAATTTATCCAGAGTTGTTTCAAAATATGGTGGAAGTATGCAGAAATAGCAAAAATATTTTAAAATATTTTTTATAACAAAATTAGCCTACAAAGGATTAATAAACACCTTAATATACTATCTATTAGAATTAGAAAACTGCAGGGAAGATCAGAAATATTAAATCGGGTAGAATATCAGTCGTAACACGACTTAATAAACATGACGGCCCAACAATGCCTGGACATCCTAAAAGAAAAAAGAAAAACTTTTCGTGGCTGCAGGACCGTTTAAGAGATATATGACCATCAACAACCGAATATGAGGCAATGCTCTTATTGAGCGATCAGAAAAGACATTTTAGCGCTACCATCTACCAAACATAGTTGATAATAGATACCCGAATAAATAACAAGTAGAAGAGTACTGGAGAAATCAGTTAGCTACAATCACCCATTGTTACATCAATGCTAGCTAGATATATGAAGAACATCAAGTCTGCTAGGATTACTGTTGGATGTCATTCGAGCCCTCCATTACCTAGGAAATCATTAGCATTGTCAATCGAATTCATAATTGAGAAGGCCTGGGTCTTTTGGAGTATGTACCTACCACTGATTCTGATAAATAATGTTTTGCTTCATTCAGAGAAAATGCCATTGTTTCTTACTAAAGAAGTCACGCATCTCTTGCCAAAACTGCAGCATTACACAAGATCCAACAAAATATCTGATAATCACATATTTTTCCACGCTGGTGATCACATTTTGTTTGACACAACGTATCGCTGGACACTGCGAGCAAAACGACATCATTGCAATTCAGCAATAAAAATGTGCCAGAGTTGCAATGAATTACTAGGAACAACTTATTCTCGATTCGGTCATCTGCAATCAGGCCTATACCAACCAAAGGAACTTTTTGCCGTGAATGTGGACATCAAAATGCTTTCAACTCAGTATCACATGACTGCCTGGCAGCTACACTGAGAACTTGTAGATTCGATGTAGATTTGTGTCGTTTTTGGAACACCTCATGTCAACTTGGCGAACTAAGATTCAAATACAAATATCTTCCAGCAACGTCATCGAGACAGATAAAATCCTAATACGAAGGGGGTATTCCAGGGAGCTGTATTAAACCCATTATGGCAAACCTTGTAATGAACTCACTGTCATGCAGTTTAAATTCCAACTAAAATATCTTTGATATTAAAAACAATCGTGAAGAAGTGATGAGACTAAATCATCTTCTGTATATGGATCATCTTAAATTGATAACTACTACCAGAATTGAGCTGGAACAAATGCTCAAAATTGTGAAGGACTGAGAACCGAAGTAAATAAGTCTTAGAATTATCGTGATTCGACTTGAACTTATTTCTTCGCAACCTGAGCGGTTCATGACCAATTTTTTCATGTGTTATTTCCATCAGGGGTAACCCGTAATAATATCAAACAGAAGTTGTAAGTTAGTTTCATTCTTTTTGATGGTCCACTTCTAACAGTATGCCGATCAATTAATTATTTAAAACCAATCATGTCTGCTTCTATATTTTTTTCGTTTTTGCATAGCTTTGTTTGGAGGTATTACCTCCAAAACGTCTACAAACTTTTTTATTTCAACGAATTTAGCAAACGTGTCGTTCGAATAAAAGTGAATATTTCAATGTACCACCAATAGAACCAAAATTTCGATTTTACTCAAAAATCTTCTTTACTATATAAAATAGGATTTGGACAATATCCAGACTCCAAGAAAAGCAAACACGAAACCTTAAACATATCATCGGACCATTGAAATTAACAGAATAAACGTTTTTCCTAAATAATGCCGTAAATTAGACCACGACTTTTACCTCTTGACTGTTCTACATTTCTAGATTTTTTGGTAGTACACTGTTATAATCCAGTAAAACATTTATGTATAAAATATCACACTAATTAATTTTTCAGCCCTCGCTTAGTAGCAAGGAATTTTTTAACCTTCTGCTAAAAAAAGACAATAATAAACTCTACTCGACTGCAATCGGTAATTGTTGAACAGAAAAAAATTTGTATATCTTCTAAACCTTCCGCTTTTTTTTTTGATGATATTTCAAAAATTGATGAAGTCTACTGATAAGACTTTAATCACTCATTGATTTCTCAGATCAACAGAAAAAGGTTTACAAAATATTATTCAAATAAAAATTTTTTACTGGAGGTTACTTTTTCTAGATCACTTAGTATATTATAAAAGAAACAGTTTCTTACAACCTTCAGCTAAATACATATACCTAAAGTTTATTTACTAAACCGTTTCTAAAACACTTGAATGGTTGAGACAGATTGTGACAGACTAATTAAAATCTAAATTAATGTTTCACACTATCTTACTTCGTGAAATAAATTAAGATGATGTGGTCGCGTTTTGGTGTACATAATTATAAGATGTATGACGTACTTCATTTTTGGTAAAGGTGAAAATAAATCACCTTTAAGACAAGGTAATAAATAGAAAAATAATAGAAATTACAAGGAAAAAATTTGAAGGATATAAAATAGTTATATATAACAAAGTAAGAATAAATTTCAAAATTTACGATTACTTTGGCTTAGAACTCATCTAGTTACCATGGACGTTTAAATTTCTGGTTGGCCAGTTTTGCTTTGCTTATGATATTTATTTATTTATTTATTATAATTGTACATTACCGGATTAACCTAATTACCATAACAATAAAAAATATAAACATATAACATGTTGATAATTTAACAATAATGAACTCTTATAATTACTAAAATCTGAACTAAAAGATCAAATATGGTACTTAAGATTAAGAAAGCATTCACATTCAGCTCCGTTATTAAAGTCAATCTCATCATCATCTTGAAGAATACATAAGAACAGTAAAAATGAAAGTTTCAAGGTAGGCATGAATTGTAGTGATTCATAAGCCTATTACTACAGCCAATATCGATCAGGATAGGAGACAGCAATAATTTATTTTGCTGCCTGGTTGGTAGAGACACAAAAGTTAAGCATTGCCAGCAGATTGGAGCAACCAATCAGACCTGCAAATCATCTGTGACCATCATAGTGAACTGAATTCTACGAGTCTCCAAACAACCCAAGCAGAGCCATTTCAGTTACTGGTGCTAATGCAGCTGTAATCAATCGATTCTTAATTTATAGAGCAAGAAATTTACAAATTTGAATTGGACTCGTCTAATCCGTGCAGCGTGGACTCTGTATAGAGGTGACCAGATCATGCAACAGTACTCCAAGCTACTTCTGACCAAGCCAAAATAACTGATTGGAAATGATCTTGAATTTCGATATGTTGAGAAATATTTTATTATCTCTGCACCAGGAAATCAATTTGGAGATTTCATTCTGCAATATAGAACAATCTCCGATACATGCCATTCGACTATCAATCTTTAAACCATTCACAAAAAAGTAAGAACATTACTGAATAATATAGATAAACACGTGGATGAAAAGCAAGAAAAGGACGGGCCGAGATGGGAATCCCAGAATGTATCCATATTTCACCCGATAATCTACTACTAAATCTGACTACTTGGGTTTAACCAGACAGGCAGCTAGCAATCCAGAAAACTTACGGTGATTCGACTCCATATTGATGCATTTTGTTCAGTAAGATGCAATGATTTATAGCATCAAATGTCTTTCAGAAGTCAAAAGAAATCGAGTCGATCTGCAATGAAAAATTAAGGGCGGCGCCCCAAAAAGTTAGAATAAACTGTCAGATGAGTCCGGCATGATTCCTTGGACTGAAATCCGTGCTGATGATTCGAAAAGATCCCACGGAACTGGAAAAAAAATCATCCTTAACCAGCGACTCCAAGAATTTGACAAATTATGACAAGCGAGATATAGGACGGTATTTAACTGTCAAAACGATCTCCATCTTTGAACAAAGGTATTACAAAAGAGGACTTCCACACCGAAGGAAAGATCCCCGAGTCGAGAAAACATCTGTATAATGCAGTCATCGGTACAGCCAGTATTACACAATAGTTCCACACGAACACTGATGAAATCATATCAGGCCAGCCTTAACAGTACCAAAATTTTTGAAATTTTCTAATATTCATTTAACACTATTCCGTGACGGTTTCTATTTATCTAAATATCTATCAGCAAATGTTTGCCAAGTTCTTAGCAATACTTTGTTACGTTCCCCAAAGGTAAAAAATTTAAACAATCTTCATACGTATAATTTAATCGCCCCGGCATGATTTTTATTAATAACTGGCTCTTTTGCTTTATTTTGTTGCGTTTCGTCGTCATGGTGAACTAATAACAAAACCTAAAAGCCGTATAGTGTTTTTACAGTACAAAAATACTAAATTGTCAATATTTCAAAAACTACAAATTTTTCGAAAACCCTACTTTTAATACTAAATAAGATCACATTATAAAAAATTTAATAAAAGTTAATATTTAATGTTAGTTCTTGATGTGTCTGTGTTTATTTATTATCAAAATATCAACATAGTAAACACAGTACACTAAAGTAAATTCCTTTCTAGAAGGAAACCAACCCCAATTAAATAATAAGGGCTTTCATATAGCAGAAACTGATAGTTATTTTTAGGCTTGCAAATGCTATTTTTGACATAAAACTTAAAATATGTTAACAGTTAGATATAGATACAATACGTTATACATGAAATATGTCTATAATCTATATAGAATCTAATAAAATTTTTATAAAAAAATTAAACCGACTTCTAAAAGTGCGCTAAAAAGCGAAAAATAACTATAAATTTTTATATGAAATTGAACTTTTTGAAGTCGGTGCCAAACTAATACCTGACAAAATGCGATTCGCATAAACTGATTAAAAATACTTTATTTGTAATTGATTTTTTACCATAATTTGTATATGTTAGTAGTTATTTATTTCATTTACAAAAATTTTGCGTCGACTTCAAAAAGTTCAATTTCATATAAAAATTTATAGTTATTTTTCACTTTTTAGCGCACTTTTAGAAGTCGGTTCAATCTTCTTATAAAAATTTTACTTTTCTACTTTTAGTTTTAGAATTCGTTACGATATCCATAAATTATTTGAACTAAGTACTAATCGAGATTAGTGTACCTCGCAATGACTCCAAGGTGGCAAAGAAGTACCGATTTTATCCAAAGTTGTAAATCACCCTAAAATGAACCACTAAAAATTTTTTTGTTCTTACAGTTCTCCAAATACCAGTAAAATTGTGCCAAACAAATATTTAGTCTGTCATAGTAAATCCACTATTTTAAAATTCAAATCAATTTTAGATTGCTAATATAGGCCTCAAAACCTTCCAATATTGATATTTAATAAAACTGAGACGTAAATTTCTTAGCTCGATATATTTTATACTGCATATTGAGTTTGTGTACCCCTCAAGAACCCCACAATATCAATTTTAGACAAAATCGGAATATGTAAAATTGTCTGCCCCTCATGTTTTTTCTTATCAACCTAATAGTGTAAAAATTAACTTAATATTCATAAGACACGACCCCGAAAACCCTCTAATACCAAATCTGGAAAAATGCGAATGAGGTAAAATTTTCAAACCCACCATATTGCATGCGCTATATTGAATTTCAAAAAAAAAATATTTTAAGTGTTAATCTAATCTAAATCTAAACCCTTCAAAGCCCCCTAGTACCAATTTTGGATGAAATCCGAAAATTTAAAATTTCTAGTCTTATATTCGCTATTTACATCATCAAAAACGATTCACTCCCACATTTGAACAAAATCGAAAAATGTAAAAATTTTTGTCCGCTACATTGGATCGACCATATTAAATCCTGAAAAATACTTTTAAATTCATAATTTACATCCTCAAGAACCCCCTATATCAGTTTGGGAGAAAATTGAAAAATGTAAAATTTTAAGGACACATATTGGAATCTGTCAGATTGAGTTTTTCAAAAAATAATTTAAATTCATAATTAACACTAAAAAATACCCCAATACTGATTTTAGATAAAATTGGGAGATGTAGAATCTTTAATCCGCCATCTTGGATCCGCCATATATTTTTTTTTTAATAATTTCAGATTCTTAATGTGTGATTCCAAAAACTCCCCAATATCAATTTTGAAAAAAATCGGACAAAATTCATTTTTTCGTCAGCCATATTGAATTTTTTAAAAATAATTTTAGATTAGTTATGTGCGATCCTGAAAACTCTCGTACCAATTTTGGAGAAAATCGGACAAAATTGATTTTTTGCCGCCATATTGGATTCGCCATATTGAATTATTTAAAAATATTTTGGATTCATTTTGTGCGACCCTGAAAACTCATCCACACCAATTTTGGAGAAAATCAGACAAAATTAAATTTTTTTGTCAGCCATATTGGATCCTCCATTATGAATTTTTTAAAAATAATTTCAGATTCGTTGTGTACGATCCCAAAAATTCCCCCATACCAATTTTGGAGAAAATCGGGCCAAATGAATTTTTTTGGCTGCCATATTGTTAGCGCCATCTCGGATATTACTGCATCAATTTCGTCCAAAAATATGGGATCACCACAGCAACTTCCTGAACATAACGTAAAAAATTTCACTCAAATCGGTGCCGCCGTTCCGGAGTAATCGGTGTACATACATAAAAAAAAAACATACATAGTCGACGAATTGAGAACCTCCTTCTTTTGGAAGTCGGTTAAAAATGAAATAACATATTGGATGTTCTACTTAAAATGCACAAGAAGGCGTCAACTTCCGGTATACCGGAAGTGCCACCATCTTAAATATATTTTATATGAATTGTCCCCATTGACTTCAGTAAATTGCCAACCTCTAAAAATTTTCCAAAATCTATTTTCGCGGCATTTCGTTCTGGGACACCCTGTATAACACAAATTATCAAAACGTCACCAATAAGACAAAACCAGCCAACTAGAGGATCTAACTTCAATGGTGACTAAATCGCGTCTAAGTCTTCAACTTTCTTAGTGAATCAATATAGTTGGTTTGACACATTCTGTGCATCAACATAATTGGTAAAGAAAAAAGTGTATTTGATAAAAAAGCACTAATTATTCTTAACTAACTAAAACAAGTTACACATTAAACTTTATAAGTATTTCACAAAAACATTGCAAAAACTTGACCAAGTTCTCTGCTAAAATGCTTTATAGCTTTCATGATGTTATTTCATAGGTGTTTAAATTTATATTCCGTAATAACAGATATAAATAAAAAATATACATCTATTATTAAAATTTTCACTAGTGAAGTTTTATGTCTCATTTAAAACTGAAAATTTTCCCAGTGAAAATTTCAATAACTATCGTTTGATTTCTATTGATATTCATTAAGCTTTAATTGCGAATGAAAAATACTTATGAGCTCAATTTTACAAAACTGGGTCACTGTTTAGATCTCAATGTTTTATCACTGAAGCAAACTAATGTAATAGATAATTTGGCCCCTTTTTAGGGTTTTGTAGCCAGCTAAAAATCCTTTTGGCTGTTACAGTCTCATAACTTCGTCAGTTTCTACATCATTTGCAATGAAATCTTGCATATACATACTTTAAATTAACCGAAAAATAAAATTTTTCATAATATAATTTACCGCGGAACAGCAAATAGATTTTAAAGAATACATATTTGTGTGAAGCTGTAACTCACAAGTACACATGGCATGTAATTTTTATAAGGCTTATTGAGAAAAATAGTTATAGAAGTGAAAAGTAGGGCTTAAAGTGGTTTATACAAATTAAACACATTATGTGCACAAGTAAGTATTATTGGGTTGGAAGTGAAAAATAGTAAAACCGATTTTGTTATCGAAGCGGCCATCATCTCTTTAGACTTTCATTTAAACACTATCGGAAATCCAGTTAACTCTAGCTTGTCTTAAAAACACAGTTGCTTACGAACGCAACATTTCCTTCGAATTAAAGTAATCTAACTTGAGAGATCGACAAACAACTTTTTTTCTGTAGGATTAGAACCGCAAAAAAAGGACAAAAAAGCATTTCTAATGGCTCAATTAGTTTGGCTTATCTCCGTTTACACCGACAATGTCGTTAATCTTATCAAATAAGGGCCTTCTAATACTTACACTGACAGTTGCTTTTTTGGATGTTTTGTGTATTAACAAATCCATTTACTAAAATGTAATTAATTAGAAGTCCCAAAGTTATATCATATATATATATATATATATATATATATATATATATATATATATATATATATATATATATATATATATAATATATATAATAGAGAAAATTGTGCGTCCATCCATATATATGATTGTAGGTTTTCATTACATTTATATTTATCATATGTCAAATCTGTGTCAGATTTACACTTCAAAATTATCAATCTGGATAATTTTGAAGTGTAAATCTGACAAAGGTTGATGATTATAGAGTGTTTAACTGACCTGTGACCTTGACTTTAACATTCGAATTTCAAAATCAGTTTGATGTCCAGATTATTTTATAAATAGAACCCCTGAATTTTTTGGTAGAAATAACAATAGACAACGGACTGAGATGGGATAAGCACATCTCAGCTACCGTCAACAAATTCAAATTTGTCAGAAGACAGCTTTACCGCCATTCAGCAGAGCAGGCTAAATGAGTCTTAAGAACTAGCTAACAATCACCAAGGCCGTACTAAGGCCCATACTGATATATGGATCTGCAACCACGCAGCAACAATACACATTAAGAGAAGAAAGAAGCCCAGGAAAAGACAGTACTGAGGATGGTATTAAACGCACCGTGGTTCGTCAGAAACGAGCAAATACACAGGAAGATAAGACGGACCCCCTTAAGGGAGATCCTGGGCCCCTAAAATCTTCTTAACAACAGAGACACGTGACAACGCGATTATCCACACACAGTTGATTACGACCCTGCGGTGGATGGCAGGGAACACAAAAGACCTAGACACCGAATCTAGGCAATAAGTCCCAGGAACCATCCTGAAACAAGAAACCGGAATCAGTCTGCTAAGAAAAGAAGAAGAGACGCCAAGAGGAGCCATTAAGTCCCAGGCAGGGCACCTTCCACTGGGCGAAGCACCAAAAGGGAAGCGCAAGATCCAGAACCAAGATCACACTACTACAAACATTCTTATTGTATGTGAAATGTAAGAGACGGCGAAGCAATGGGTGCGCCGGCACCTGGAGCGAAAACACCAATGTTGTGCAGAACAGAGGTTTGTAAAGTCCAACCGGCTCGGCAACCCAAAGAACTCTTACTGCGAGTCACTGTGGACTATGACCTAACCACAGTCCAGGGTGGATATTGCCAGTGTAAGAATCCGGCACTACTTCCATACTTAGTGGAGGTGTCCATGCAAGATTTTCTCTCCTCAAAAAAACTTACTGAGAACTGCACGTTCTACACTCAAATGATAAGTCAAAACCGACCTCCTGGGTCGCTTGTCGAACTGCGCCTTCCTAATTTAACATTATATGTGAACATGAACAAGGTTTGTGTGTATATGGTGTTTCATCACGCACTGTTTTCCTTATGCCCTATCGTTAGTGGCCAATATTGTTGAGGAGCCGTGTAAGAACAGGCAATGTTGTTCCATCCTCCCGACACCGTCGAGGACCCTTAAAAGCACAATCAGTATCGATTTCCTTCCTAATATCCTACCGTTCTTGGTTGACATTGTCGAAGATATTTATAAGCACGGGCAATGTCGTTCCATCCTACCGACATTATCGAAGATCCTTATAAGCACGGGCAGCATCGGTTTCTTAATAGTCAAAAATGTCCATTGGTCAGAAATGTGTTTTACCGCCCGTCATTAAGGCGGCCTAACAACTGTCACCGTCGGTCATAGTCAGGGTTTACCTCCTCGATGTTACCGCGGGCTCGTAAAGAACCACCGCATACAAAGACATCGCATAACGCTAATCGATGCCGGGTTACAGCTAACATACAACGTACCACCGCCGCGAATAGCGTTGCGAATTTTAGTCCGATGCATCACAAATTGCGTAGCGAGGTGTCGTGGATAGCATTGTGATAATACCGTCAAGTTACCGTCTACCGTATCCCAGAATTATTACGCGTCGCCATGAACAGAGCACATACATATTCTTGTCCTCCATACCGTCTATTTGATTTTATTTATATTGTTGTCCAACTTAAGTTGCAAGTTAGTTTTAGGCCATATTATGTATGGGATATAGGGTGTTTTAAAACCGTTTGTTTTATTATCTAGTTCCCATTTTTTACATTTTAGGTAATAAATGACCTCTGGTTTGCCGTTTCTCCACTGTAATAATGCCCGGTGCAAGTGGGCCCTCGACCACATTAATCCTGAGGATGGCGCCCGTTTAGGCGCCGATTGAGATATCTTGACTGTGTGTGGTACCGACCAGTGAAGGTATTTATAGGATATTCTTAAGCTAGGGATCGCTTGACCTTTGACTGTTTGACCGATGGTAGCATCTACAGATATTCCGCTGCCGTAACAGATTTTGAAAACGCTAGTCATATGAGAGAGATAGATATGTATTAATGCTCTAAATGAAAGTTAACTTCATACGTAAGCTTTTTTTATCAGATTTTTACCTTCACCAGTTGGATCAAAATGGGACCTGAAAATTCATCCTGCTTTGTCAACGCCGTTGGTGCAGAGCATCGTTTTATTATATCGATGGCTAAATGCAGGCACTGGTGTGATACACGTAATAATCAGAACGATGACGAGATATGGCCGTGCGAGAAATAATATTCCTTATGAACATTTTGATCTGTAGAGGTAATTTCACTTACGATATATATATATATATATATATATATATATATATATATATATATATATATATATATATATATATATGTATATATATATATATATATATATATATATATATATATATATATATATATATATATATATATATATATATATACTCAAAAGTGAAATTGCTATGAGTCTATTGATTGAAAAAAGGGTTTTTATGATGATGATTAAATATCTTTTAAATAATTTTTAATGTGAAGGTCAAGATCACACATTTTTTAACCCTCCCGTAATGCCAATCTTTCTCGTTTTTATTGTAGAACTCAGGTGGTTTATTCATGAAGAAATCTGGGTTCCAAAATGGCTTGGATAATCTAAGATCAAGGTGAAGGTGATAGTTGTGTCAAACACTCGATAATCATCGAACTACATATCGATAATTTTGATGTTTAAGCTTGCTTACTTGAATAGTAACCACACTTAACTTAAAATGATGTCTAAATGAAATGAATAAATACCGGTTTTTTCGATTTTCTAGTTCTGCAATAAAAGAAGGAGTTACACTTGACTTAAAATGATGTCTAAATGAAATGAATAAATACCGGTTTTTTCGATTTTCTAGTTCTGCAATAAAAGAAGGAGTTTCTATCTAAAAAGAAGCACTTGTCTTTTAAAGTAACCGTTATGGTAAGTTTTAAGTTCCAAATGAATATCTCCCTAGAAATTCAATCGCTGAGCCATTTTTTTATTAAATCATAAGATATGAAATCGGTTAGATAGAGGCAAATTTGTGCCAGGATATCCTGGATGATACTGATCCTTGACAAAAACGGATATATCACCAGTAACAGTGAAGCAAACATCAAATAAGAGAGATATGCTACACCAACCCGTATAAATCTATAAATAAACCTAATCTCATTAATGCATAAAGACTTAAAAAGAAATAAAAAATGAAAAGAAAATCTTTAATACCAGAAAGGTAGAAATTAGAGATGTCTTAAAAAGCATGAAAAATAAGAAAGTTTCAAAAAGAAATGGAGCACAATCCAGGGGTAGATTCAAGAGGAGAGTGGTGGGAGTAATACTCCTCCCTCAAGAGCTTTTAATGCAGATTCTCCTGTCTGCTGCATTAGAAATGTGGATTTCGATGACACTCTCTCCCTGTTGATTTTGGTAGCTTTGGCTTAGGGTATATTTAATTAAGTCTGCGAACTCACTTTCACTTGCCACACCAAACTGTTTTGCATACGAAAGAGGTGGAGGTAATTTCTCGATATTTTCTTTGCTTTTATGATATCTGCCATCCCCCATAAGGACAGACTAGATTTGCCCCTCGCACAGTCAGCATATATAAAAAAATAGAAAACGGAATTATTCTATACCTATCTGAAAATTGTATTCAATAAGTATTTACCAGAAGAAAACATAAGAAATTTACAACATATTACCCCACGTTGCTCCCTTATTTCCAATTTCGGAAAAGAAATAATAAACTTGGTTCTATTTGCTTCTCTTTTATATCCACCAGGAGTAAATATTTTTTTATTTTTTTTTTTAATTCAAAGACACCTTGGGAAGAATCTGAAAAAATGAATAGTCAGGTAATTGAAACAAAATTATTTTGTTCAGATCCACCAAGCTATAGACTTGCTGGAATATTTTCTTCACAGCATGTCCAAATAAATAAAGGAATAAATCCAACCATAAAGATTTGATGAATTCTACATTTACTAGAGTAGCTTTATACGACTATGTGGTTTAAATTCAGTCAGTAATAAAAGGGCGGAATAAATCTTGTTATTTGTGTCAAAAGTTTATACTGATCGAAAACGCCTATGAAGTATAACATTGGAGAATGGTAATAAAATATTTGTAACATTTTATCTAAAATATATTTTATTTGAACTATTTCCTTAACAAAATTGTACTTGGATGGAACTTGGCTATATATATATATATATATATATATATATATATATATATATATATATATATATATATATATATATATATATATATATATATATATCAAAACTTACACTCCCCGCCGCAGTAATACGGCAGAGGTACATGTTTCGTCTCTACTAGACTCATCAAGGTACCGGCATGCACCTGGCTGTGTAAAGAACAGATCGGAAGGAAGCATGCAAATACTGAACGCGGCTTCGCCGACCTCCCGCCGGATGGCGTATACATGTTTATGCGGCTTTCGCGGATTCCTCCGTGTGAGATGCAATAGCAGTGGATATATCCACATTATGCCGTTGTAGTGCTGAAATTACATTCAACAAACGTACAACTATATGCAGCTCGGATTATGAATGAAGTAAGATGCGAACAGTAAATGCAAACCTCGTTCCAAACCATATCCTTTCCTTGTTAGAAGCTGCACAGTTGGAACAAATTGCTAAGGAACACAATTTATCCTATTCCATCACCATCGAGATGATGGCCTACCTGTACCACCATACCGAGAAGAAAGTCAAAACTTACTCTCCCCGCCGCAGTGATACGGCAGAGGTACATGTTTCGTCTCTACTAGACTCATCAGGGTACCGACATGCACCTGGCTATGTAAAGAACAGATCGGAAGGAAGCATGCAAATACTGAACGCGGCTTCGCCGACCTCCCGCCGGATGGCGTATACATGTTTATGCGGCTTTCGCGGATTCCTCCGTGTGAGATGCAATAGCAGTGGATATATCCACATTATGTCGTTTTAGTGCTGAAATCACATTCAGGAAACGTACAACTATATGCAGCTCGGATTATGAATGAAGTAAGATGCGAACAGTAAATGCAAACCTCGTTCCAAACCATATCCTTTTCTTGTTAGAAGCTGCACAGTTGGAACAAATTGCTATCACTGCGGCAGGGAGAGTAAGTTTTGACTTTCTTCTCGGTATGGTGGTACAGGTAGGCCATCATCTAGATGGTGGTGGAATAGGATAAATTGTGTTCCTTAGCAATTTGTTCCAACTGTGCAGCTTCTAACAAGGAAAGGATATGGTTTGGAACGAGGTTTGCATTTACTGTTCGCATCTTATTTCATTCATAATCCGGGCTGCATAGAGTTGTACGTTTGCTGAATGTGATTTCAGCACTACAACGGCATAATGTGGATATATCCACTGCTATTGCATCTCACACGAAGGAATCCGCGAAAGCCGCATAAACATATATATATATATATATATATATATATATATATATATATATATATATATATATATATATATATATATTTACATGGAAAAGTTATTTTATTCTCCTTATGAACGTTAAGAAAGAGGACAGACAGTATATTCTCTGCAAATTCCACTCTGGTTCTCTCTTCATACTAGTTTCGACCACCTAATGGTTTCATCAGTGGAGCTGTAACGAACCGAGAGCAAAATGCACAGAAAACAACTGTTTACTTAAAATTCCCATATCATAAAATATCGGCCGGATATTACCTGCAGAAATTTGATGCCGGACTGTTATATTAAACAGTACAAAAGAACATTTGAATGTATACCGGAGTGGTAGGAAATTATTAAAAATAAACAATTTCACGGTATATGTATTTGGAAAAGTTATTTTATTCTCCTTATGACCATCAAGAAAGGGAAGAGACACTATAATCTTTGCGAATTTCACTCTGGTTCCCTGCCCCCCAATACCTCCCATACTAGTTTTGACCATCTAATGGTCTCATCAGTGGAGCCGTTATCAACCGAGAGCAAAATGCACAGCAAACAACTGTCTACTTAAAATTCCCACATCATTCTTCTTTTATTATTTTTAATAATATAATTAATGAGCTAGATGTGATTGACGATTTTTCTGTGAGGAATCAAGTAATAGCAAAGGCGAGGACATTTTGGAAAAAGTAATAGATAGACTGGTCTCTCGTGATCTAACCAAATCAGTAGAATAAAAATTCTATCGAACATTGAGGAAATACCTGATAACATTCCATTGGCGCTCAGAGCAGACTACAGCAAGCTGCCACATTTTTACGGATTACCAAAAATTCATAGAATCAATATACTAGACCAGCTCGAGATTTTCCCCAACAAGCGCGCTAGTACAGTTTGTTCAAAAAATCATACAGACGAATTCATATATCCAAATTTCTACATCCTTTGTAAATATTATTATTGATAGAATTAACCTAGAGCCAAATAATAAACGTATAAGTATTAGTGTGGAAATTCTCTATACTAAAGTGGGGAACTACCAAACATATTCCAAACCAAATTTTCACAGAATCCAACATTATCAGATCGAACCATGTAACCGATCGAAACATCAGTATACTGCAAGCCAATACACTCTAGCCACTCTGGTGTAACCAAACGAGGAATTATACGCATCCTTTATAATCGCACAATATCTTTATGTAAGAAAGCAGGTTTATTTGAAAAGGAGGCAGAAAACTTAAATCAGATATACAAGAGAATGGTTACCCTCTAAAATTAATAGGCGATGTTATCACTAATCTGAGAACAGTAAAAGACATATTCTTTCTTCACAATCCCGTATGAATGAAAAAGGTGAATTGCCAGAGCTGTAACAGAAGAAAAACTTTAAAATCAAAAAATATACTGAGAGTTCATTTGATAAAAATAAAACTTAAAAGCACACATAGGACATAATGAATTTACAAAGTTTCATGTGAGTATGACGAAAGCTATATGAGAGAAACAAAGCGTCTAATAAAGGTTAGAATTTGGGAATATGAAACTGAGACACAAAAAGGGGAAACGTCGAGATCTAGTATTGCAAAACAAACTTCGAATAAATAAGACCATATAAAATGATATTAAGCTGTAGCAGTTAGTGAATTCGACAAGAAAAAGACCAAATTTATAGAAACAGCATGCATTCAAAATAATAATGGATTTTTCTGTAAACCTAGTACTAAGATACCTAATACTTGTAACTTCAAATCATTGAGCTGTGTACAGAGAAGTAGAAATTCATGCTTTAGTGGATCCGGTTTCTATATAAACTAGCAGCCTAAAGATACAATATTCAGTTTATACTTTATTCCAGTTTGAGATTCAACCAAATGGAAACGACTTACCACCAAACAGAAATAAAGGCAATGCAAGTCCAACAGTCACATTTTGGTCAACATAGAAGATTCAAAACTATAGGATAGCAAATTAAATTCATAGATTTAATGCCGTTAGAAGGGCTGATTAAAATCATACGACTTTAGTGAATTGTGGAAACACGAACCGTTAAAAAATTTGGAGTCTATCAATAAGTTATTCATTAGAAGGTCAAATAAAAATAGATCTGATAGAGTTTTGTAAGTTAATAAAAATATATAAATTCATCAAAAACTAGTATGAAACCTTAAAAATAAAGGCACATAAATATAATTTTCTTTTATTATCGAACGCGCAAAAGGAGAAAATTCTGTCGATTTTTTGGAGACAGCTTACAGGTTTGAAAAGATATCGTTCTACCGGTTGATGCTATAAGATAGGTTTAAGAACTAAATATTGCAATCTAAAACAAATGAAACGTTCATAATTTTCATAGGAACAATTTGCAGTTTAAAAAGTGACGTAGTTTAAAACTTCAGTTTTATGAATTAAATTTAATAAAAATACCTAATTACTGGTACACCCCATAATTCTGTATAATATGAATTATTGTTTTCTTCTTTTCATTTAAATAACTATTTTAAATAGGTATTAAATTAAAGACAAACAAGAGGTAATTCGACAGTGTCGCGCATTACTTAAATCTTATTTTTGCGAGCTAATCCTTAGGTAAACAATGAAAAGTTATTCGGAAAACAGAGGGCAATGTCATGCCAGTTAGCTGTTTGTCATAAACAAGAGGAAAACATTAAATTTTCAACCCTTTCTCTCTGAACATATTTAATTTCTCGGATTTAAACTCACATTACCAAACCGGAATGTAAAATTTCATCTAGTTTCCAACATCGAGAAAATAGCATTTTATATACATTGCTTGGTCCATTTAATCTGTTTAAAAATCACTTAAATATCAAGGAACTTAGAATGTGTAATGGAATGCTATAACAATGGGCAAAAAGTGGAAAAGTTGATATGCAGAAAATCAGAGTCGTAAATTACATAAATATTAAATTAAAAACTTCGGAATCCGTATTTATAACTTTCTGTTTGTGCGTGTATTCATTTCAAAGATTTTCGATTTTCTTTCTTAGACGCCTTTCCCATGGTGGTGTGTTGGGTTTGGTTCTTGCTGATCGGCGCTCTCTTATAACTTTAATTTTTAAAGCTTTAGCTATTGCAGTCGCGGCACAGATGGTCATATGTATGGAGTTTAAAATATAGGCCTCTGAAACATAAGTTGAGAAAATTCGATTATTCATGATGTCTAGCATGACCCCTAATTTTTAGGATGAACTAATTTTTGGCAGTACTGGTCTGCATAACGAATTGGTTTCATCATACTACAGCTCTGCAGCACTCATTTCTGTTAATATTTTCTGATAAAGGAGTTCAGCGTTGTCCTGTTGGATATCGTCATTCAGTTGTTCTTGCTGTTCTTGGACCTCGGGTTCCGGCTCTGGATCAGGTTCAGCAATCGGATCGTTGTTATTGTCACTGCCTCTGATCTCACTTCCAACTTCCGCTTTGACGGTATTAAGCCGTGTTACAGGAATTAGCCTGTTGTTATTGTCACTGCCCCTGATCTCGCGTCCAACTTCCGCTTTGATGGTATTAAGCCGTGTTACAGGAATTAGCCTATTTTCTATTGTAACACTTTTATGTGTGGATACTGCCTGCAGATTCGGCTTGAAGTTGTTGCCTGTAGCTGATCGTCTCTCGTCCTAGATGAGTTATCCGGTTAAAAATGCGCATTATTGTCCATTTCTTGCATTCTCTTGGTCGTCAAGCTTGAATGAGCTATGGTTGACGAAGCTGGTGTTGTTGCTGTTAATCTTCGGCGTCCTCTCTCATGTCATTGTTTGGTTATTCTTCAACCTCGGGGTCTGGCTGTGGCGCAGGTCCTACAATTTGGTCATTAATATCGCCGGTACTTCTTATTTCTCGTTCGATTTCCGTCTTGATGATGTTAAGTCGCGTTCTTGAGATTACTTTATTTCGGGAAATAGCTGTGTATTGGTCTGTTATTCTCTGTTGTAATAATTGTTGGTGTGGATATTCCCTACAAAATTCGGCATGAAACTGTTGTCTATAGCCGATCGGTTCTCGTCCTAGTTGAGTCACCCTATAAAAAATACGAATTGTCCATTTCATGAGCTGTCTTCGAAGTCCCTGAGTGAGCGCTGGCTGAGGTTCCAGCGCAGCACCTTCGGAGGGTGGAGTTCACGCTGTTGTTTGGCTCTTATATTGTTGCTGTTGAGCTGTAGCTTCTTGTACGACAGAGGTTCGCCTCTTCAATACCCTGCTACTTTAAAGTAGAGATGTCGAAATGTTACCCCCCCCCCCCAAGAATACGTGAAGTAGACCACTTCTGTGGTGTGGTATTCTGGACCATTGGTCCTACCCACCTAATTTGTGTTTTACAGTCCATATATTCATATTTTAAAATCTGAAATTTCTCCCCATTTAATCGCCTCCTACGATTGGTTGAGGGAAAACCTGGATTTACTCGTAGCCGGATCCAGTCGGAACGCTGAAAGAATGTGGTAACTAAGAGATTATGTAGGAATTGTAAGTAGGTGGGTCAAGACAGAGTGATGTTTGAAAAGTAGAAAAAGGATATAATTAAAGGTCAGCTGGCTGTACTGTCTACTAATTACACTAGCGAAGTATACTGCTAGTTACAATATACTGCAGGTCAGACAATGTTGTTATTATTATATTTTTATTAGTATTGTCGCCGAAAATGGTTAACCGATATTCGATACCTTGATGGCGTCCGAACAGCGTCCGAAACTTCGCCAAAGAAATTAATGAAATCTCGCGGCGATGATTCTCGAATCGCGTTCTTCTTGATTTTCTGCCTGTAATGATATTTTTGTGTCAAAAGACACCGAAATGTATCTTTTGGAAAATTCATTTGCCTCTTCGCACAACAATTTTTTCTTCAGCGGGAAATCTTCTGACGATCTAACGCTCTTGTTCTGAAGTCGAGAACTAACCCTATAAATAATTAAGGTCATACAAGGTTTGGTATTCTGACCATCATCAGTATTTGATGAGGCCTCAAATATTTTAATTAAGCTTTTAACTGAATTGAAACAGTAATTTGTCAAGTCTTTTGTCTTGTCACGTATGTTGAATGAAGTGTATGCCGTGTCAGCTTGGGCGACGGGCAAGCCCGCCGCAGAGGACCCTCCTTTACCACCTGGGAAGTTTGAATGACCACCCGCCTCATTTGACACGGTCTGATGCAAAAAATAGGGATTGGACATTTTTAGATGAAAGTTTTTATATGTTTATTTATTTTTTCAAAAAGTTCAGAATATTCTGGGAATGTATAAGACACAAAATATTTAATTCACGGTGGGCTTAATTTATTTTTAATTAACTGAGCAATTATTTAATAGTCTTTTATTTAATTTATTTAAATTGGAAAATAAAAAATTGAAGAATTTATTTGTCTTTGTAAAAGTATAGGTCTAGTTAATCAGTGGCCGCAAGAGTCTTTGCCAGATTTTTGATTTTTTATCTTTGTTTAATATAGGTTAACCTTTTTTAATTATGAGCTCTTATCTAAACTTAAAAACTAAAGTCAAACGCAACGTCTTGCGAGACTTTTACAAATTGCTTGAATTATACAAGTTAAAAAAAAAAACTACTAATTTTAAAACAGTACAGTCTTTTGTTTTCACTGGATGCTATTATTATTTCAAATTATTAAAGTCCATATTAGTTGGTTTATGTAAAAAGTCTTTTTTGAAGAAATTAACCACAATGAGTTTAATTTGTTTATAATATTGTTTTTTATGTGTGTACAAATAATTGTTATGTTTTAATTATATTATTGTGTGTTGTTAAATATTTTTGCCAAAAATAATTTTATTTTAATAAGGATTACAGGTTAAAAGTAATATTAACATTTAATTTGTTCGATCGATTTATATATATATATATATATATATATATATATATATATATATATATATATATATATATATATATATATATATATGTATATATATACATATATATATATATATATATATATATATATATATATATATATATTATAATACTTTATCCAAGTATTATTGAAAAATAAAAATTTAATTTATTATAGAGTCCCAATTCAAAGTTTAAATAAAAATTAAAAAATAAATTCTAATTATTCAACGACTCTAATTATTAGTAATCAATTAGAGTCAATTAATTAACTTGTAATTATTTAAACTTAACGAATTTTAAAATAACTTCTTTTACACGAAAAATCCAACTATTTCTTAAAACTATTATTTTTAAAATTTTATACAAATATTGTTTTTTTAACAAGAATAGATTTTTAGAAGCTAAGTTTTAATATCTCCTTGTTTTCGCCAAAGCCGGTACTTTTCCTTGATGTGGTCGCCGATGACTTACAGAAAAAGGAATTGTTTTTATCACGATTAGGTTTTTTCCACGAGATATTTTAGAAGCAAATTTACATTTAGTGACTATAAATTAATTTTGGCTATAATTAGTTTAAATTTAGCAGATTAGACTGTCCAAAATAAGAGTTCCAAAATATTTAAACAATTAGTCCAAAAGATTTTTACGAACTTTGTTATTTAACACGACTAGAGTATTTTATACTTTTTTTTAAATCACAAAAGTTTTTAATTTTAAAGTTATTAAGATTTTTGCAAATGTCCATTTGTTATAAAGTTTATGTTTTAATAAGGCACGCGGGGATCCTATAGCCGGTTACTCCAGGGCACTGAGCTATTATCAGATACCCCCAGTTAGCCAAGCTTGAATTTTTCTAACAGAAGATAAGACATTCTCGACTCAGGTCGGCTATGTTCTCGATATTAGAGAACCTGTGAATACTCTTCTGTGCGAAGTCGTAATAATTTTTAATGTATGGCCTGTAAGGCTTATACCACTGGCGAGCCTTTCCAGATAAATTTTCGAGAGCGTAGTGTAAGGCCTCAGTGCCGCTAAGTTATTGTCTTGTACCCAGTTTTCGACTGTGTTTAAGTAAAGGTGAGGATCTTCAAAATCCTCTCTCGAAAATTTGCTCTAAGAGGGGTTTTTGCCATAGGCAACGCGCGCTCCTAGATTCTAGTAAGTAATGCCATTGATTTTGCAGTTTCCAACCTAATATTTATCTCTATATCCCGTGTATTCTTTGATGTTGATCTTGATGTTTTATCGTGTCTGTTTCCTTTCTGGGTTAGTTTTATGATCCCTATTTTTACAAGCGCGCCTATTCTCTTGTAGGTTTGCTGGATTAGAAACACCTCCAGTCGAAATCGGTTTAGGCTTCTTAGCCAAGGCAGGTTTAAGTTTTGCAGAGAGCCTATCCTCTGTGAAATTAACTGGGCTCGAAGTCGCACCAGGTAACTCCCGTTTTGACTCAATCTCAGTCAAGGCTATATTTTTGTCGAAGAGCCCATCCTCAGACTGTTTTGACTCAAAATTGACTAAGGCGATGTTTCGACCTCAGAACCCATCCTCAGTATTTTTAGGCTGTTTTCCAGTCAGGACGAAATTTTCCTCAAAGACTTACCTTTTTGAGTCTTCTACTTCAGACTCAGTTTCGTCAACGATAGTGTCATAGTCGTCATTAAATTCATCAGTACTAGACTCATTTTCGCTAATTTCAGAATCATCTTTGCCCAATTCTAACGCTTTCAATTCCTCACCAGGGATGCCATGTTATTAAAAATAGTTCGATATTCTGATGGCGACCGAGCTGCGTCCGAGACGTCGCCAAAAATATTATTGATATTTCGCCGCGCAGATTCTCGAATCGCTTCCCTGTTTTGATTTTCCGCCTGTAATGAGGTTGTTCTGTCAGAAACACCATAATGTGTCTTTTGGAAATCGGCAGGAAATCTTTTGACGATCTAACGCTCTGGTTCAGAAATACAGAACTAACCCTATCACTAATTAAACTTTTACAAGTTTTGGTATTCTGACCATCATTACTTTTTGATAAGGCTTCAAATATTTTAATTAAGATTTTAACTGAATCGAATGAATAATTTGTCTCGTTTTTTATCTTGTCACGTACAGAGGACCCTGTTTTGCCACCTGGGGAGTATGAATGACTACCCGGCTCATTTGACACGGTCAGATGCAAAAAATAAGGTATAACATTTTTAGATGGAAATAATTATATATTTATTTCTTTTTCAAAAAGTTCAGAATATACTGGAAATATATAAGGCCCGAAATATCTAATTCACCGTGGGCTTAATTTATTTTTAATTATCTGGGCACTTGTTTAATAGTCTTTTATTTAATTTATTTAAATTTGAAAGTAAAAAATTGAAGTAAATATTTGTCTTTGTCAAAAGTATAGGTCTAGTTAGTCAGTGTCCGCAACAGTCTAACCAGATTTTTGATTTTTTACATTTGTTTAATATAGGTTAACCTTTTTTTTTATTATGAGCTCTTGCTTGAACTTAAAACCTAAAGTCAAACGCAACGTCTTGCGAGACTAAGAAATTGTTTAAATTATATAAATTAACAAAGATTTAATTACTAATTTTAAAATAGCACAGTCTATTGTTTTCACTGGATGCTATTATTATTTCAACTTATTAAAATCTTATCAGCTGGTTTAGGCAAAATGTCTTTTTTGAAGAAATTAACAAGAATGAGAAGTTTGTATAAATAATTATTATGTTTTAATTATATTATTGTTTGTACTTTTTTTATAAGTATTTTTGCCAAAGATAAATTATTTTAATAAAGCTTATAAGTTAAAATTAATATTAATAATTAATTTGTTCGATGGAACTATTGGTTCTAATTGATCTTTGTTTATTATTATTAGTAATTTTGTTAACTTGGGGAATTGGTTTAAGGTTAAACAAATTATATAATAATTTGAAAGATGATTAATTAATTATGAAAGTATTATATATATTATAATTATATATAAATATAATATAATACTTTATCCAAGCATTATTTAAAAATAAAATTTTAAACTCAAAGTTTAATTAAAAATTTTAAAAAATAATTCTAATTATTCAAAGACTCTAATTAATAGTAATCAACTAGGGCCAATTTTACCTAAGCTTACGGAATTTTTAAATAAATTCCTTTACACGAAAAATCGAACTATTTTTTTAAACTATTGTGTTTAAAAATTTATACAAATATTGTCTTTTTAACAAGAATATGATTTTTAGAAGCTTAAGTTTTATGCTAGATTCTCACTATAGGACCGCTCTCGATACAATCTCGATACGCTCTCGTTCCGGTATAATATTCAGGAGAAACAGTGAACCAATTCACACTATCGGTTTCGAGGATATTTCGATATCGTTAAGTTTTTTCATTTAAAAAAAATTTATTGGACTGAGAGGGAATCGAGATCGTATCGAGAGCAGCACTAGAGTGAGAATCAAGCCTTAAAGTCTCTTTAATTTTTCCTAAGCCAGTACTTTTCCTAGGTGTGGTCGCCGATAACTCACGGACAAAGGAATTTTTTTTCACGATCTGGTTTTTTCCACGAGATATTTTAAAAGCAAATTTACTTTTAGTGATTATAAATTAATTTTGGCTATAAATAACTTAGATTTAGCAGGTTAGATTATCTAAAAATAGGAGTTTCAAAATATTTAAACAATTAGTCCAAAAGATTTTCACGAACTTTATTATTTAACGCGAATAGAGTTTTTTAAAAATCACAAAAGATTTTAATTTTAAAGTTTTTAATGTTTTTGTAGATGTCTATTTGTCTTAAAGTTTGTGTTTTAATAAGGCACGTGGAAATTCTACAGCTTGTTCTTCCTCTGGCACTGAACTATTATCAGACACCCTCAGTTAGCCAAGCTCGAAAGTTTCTAACAGAAGATAAGGAATCGTAGGATTTGCGAGCGTGTTTGAAAAGCAATTTTCTCCTTACCGTACATTTTTCGCTGTGAAAGTTACGTCTTTGTACCTAGTTATTATCAAGTAATTGAACACAACAATTAATCAAAGTTCTTCTTGTCTAGAATCTGACAAAGCAAGTTTCCTAAAGAAATTAACTAAGACCAGAGGCCAGCCTATTGTAAATCCCCTAGTCCTTTCATTACCAAAGTGCAAATGGTAACTACTGAGACAACGAAGGCGAATTCGCGTCCATGGATCGATCAGCAACAAGGCATGTTAATCTATCATACGAGTCAGAAGAATGCCCGAAATTAGATCTGCGGTTTTCTAACCGCTTAACTCTCTCGGTGTCAGATCTAATGTGAAAGAGGAAGAGTACAAAATTTCTGCTGTCTTTATAGTTTTTCGAAGTTCTAGGCTCTAGCAAACGCTTTATTTTTTCTGACTAACCAATTGGAGTTCACTGATTTTTGTCAGAAAAATGTGAAATTTGAATTGTAATTTATTTCAAAATTAATTAATTAATTCACGTAAAAATTTTTCATGTTATTTAATTTATTGAAATCTTCCATCCTATTGATGTTTGCATTACGAAGGTCAATCCAATAATGCGTTTTTCGCACTTAGAACGTTCGATATTTGAACGGATTCTCTAACCAAAGAAATTGCTACGCTACATAACTTGGGCATGGCTTATTAACGAAGTGGCTCCCAGTAAAAGGAAAAATTTTGAGCGTTATCGCTTTAGTTTTATTTTTAATTATCTATTTTAAAAATTTGTTTTTACAACAGTATGATTAATAAAACATAATAATAAAATCATAATAATAAAGACTTGATATAGTGCCTTACTACAAATACAATCCAGAACCTATTCTTGAAAACAACGAGTTCAAATTATATTGGGACCGACCAGTTCTAACAGATCAAACAGTTGCTCATAATAGGCCAGACATTATACTAACAGATAAAATTTCTAGGCGAACTACACTGATTAACATTGCTTTACCTAATAAAAACAACCTATTGGCGAAAATACAATGAGAAGACCGCCAAATACTGAGATCTGGAGGTGCAAATCCGCAGACAGTCTGGAATGAACAGCGTCTATACGGTTCCCATAATACAACAACTAGAGTAATACCAAAGAACCTCCTGCAGAACATCAAGGGACTGGGCCTTAGTGAGCATCTGTATAAGCCGATGCAGAAGGCAATTTTCCTTGCAACCGCGCGAACCGTCCGAAAGTTCGTAGGAAATACAGCAGACCACGTCACCTAGGAGCCGATAACATAGAAGGGGTTCATACTTTTGGTATATTTGTGTACCTGATATGAGACAATATTGCCTGGAGGCAGTGCGAAGCCGTTTGGCTTGTAAATCTGATGACTTAATATAGATGTTACGCGACTGACTTCAACATCCCTTGAGCTGTCGTTTTTGAGACACCGAGATTTTTTTTTGTTTTTAATGGCTTTAACCCGCGACTTCGTTCGTTTGAAACTAGAATACGTAATAAAAGCAATTGGTAAAAACCATAAACAATTAAAAAAAAGCAATCTATATCACTCCTGACCAACTCTTCTCGATGTCTGTAAAGTTTTATAGAAATCGGTTCACCCGTTTCAAATATTAGCCTCCAAAAATCCAACCACACAACAGATAAAAATAATTATTTTCTGGGATAAAAAAAATTCGAAAAAAAAGTTGACCTGAACGTTCTTTATAGAATTTTTCCCTCTTTTCAATAGTGCAATAAAAACATTATGGATCTGTTTAAAAACCCAGAATTGTGTCGTTTCTAAAAAGTGGTGTAACCTACAAAAAGTTGCTCTTTGTTATTTTATATTCCCCTTTAAGACGAGCAACTTTTATTTAGACTTTTTTTATATTTCTTATATTTTGCTGGAATTTTCGAGGTGGCAAAATAGGACACGCTGAATATAGCCTGAGTTGTAGTGACTTGAGCATAAAAAAGTATTATTTTTTTTCCTAATTCTTGACTAAATCTTCTGTTTTTCTAATCTTCCTCTTTTTTAAGAGCAAACATAATTTCATATTCATATTTAGCAACATAGAAAACATAAAAAAGGTGGATTAGAATGCTAAGGTCACATATTGCTATTTT
Source organism: Diaprepes abbreviatus (assembly GCA_034092305.1). Taxonomy (NCBI): domain Eukaryota; kingdom Metazoa; phylum Arthropoda; class Insecta; order Coleoptera; family Curculionidae; genus Diaprepes; species Diaprepes abbreviatus. Next base: position 20,564,397 of record JASJET010000103.1, read on the forward strand.
TATGCGATTTTTTCTGAATGTCCCACTCACCTAACAGAAAATATTCATTGCTTAGCACAAAAATTCGACTTTTTAAACAGAAAAAATACTAAATGTTCTTTGAAAATTATTTTTATAACTTGTCTCGAAAAAAGTATGGAAACTTTTTGGATCACGAGTTGTATTTCTTTCTGCGAATTATTGGAGCGTAGGCATAATTATAATGTAATGTGAAGCAACATATGGTTAGTTTTTAAAGAAAATTATTTTCGTGAGATCCTTATTTTTAAATTATAAGGAATTTTCAAATGACAGTTGGAAATAAGTATGGAAACTTTTAAAATTTTATCAAAAAACATTGTTGTCAACATAGGACTAACAGTTTTTTAGTATTGTGTAGAATACTCTTTAGCACCTAAGACTGCCTGGCATCTTCTAGTCATCGGGTCAACTAAGTTTTGGAAAGTTCCTGGAAGAATTTGCGCCCACTGTGATTTAGTGATATTAAACAGTTGTTGTTGATTTTTGATATCGGAATGCATTCGAATACGGCAATCTAAGACGTTCCAAAGATATTCTGGGGATTGGGATGGCCACTCAAGTACAATTATATTTTTCTCACCAAACCATTGTTTTACTATTTTAGACGAATGCTTTGGATCATTATCCTGTTGAAATGTCTACCGTAATGACATCTCGTCTTCTGCAAATGGAGGAATTGTATTTTCTAATATTTCTTTATACTGAAATCGGTCCATTTTACCCTAAACTTGAATGATGGGTCCTATCCCAGATCGAGAAAAACATCCCCAGACTATGTCACAGTAGGAATTAGGTACTTTATCATGTATCTTGCGCCAACCGGTTTTCTTACATACTTCCTGCCATCAGATCCAAATAGTGAAAATTTGCTTTCATCGCTTCAAAGCACCATATTCCATTTTTCTGTAGACCAAGAAAGATGAGCTCTAGCAAATACCATTTGGGCCTTCATATTCTTCTTCGATAGAAGCGGCTTTTTAAGAGCAACTCTTCCATAAAGACATCCATCAGGTAGACGATTGCGTACCATTCTACTTGTCACTTTAACACCAAACTGCTCTGAGATATCGTTTTTGGTTTGTCTGGATGTTGTTTTGGGGTCAAGTTTTGAGATCCTTAAAATAGTTTTATCGATTTAAGAAGTAGTTTTACGAGGTCTTCTCGACTTAGGCGCAATTATTACATCACCACGACTTTCATATTTTTGTATTATTTTCGTTAGGGCATTTTTAGAAATATTTAAATATTTTGCAATCAAGGACTTTTTTCACCCCATTTTAAATAAATCCACAATTTTTCGTTTAAAATCATATGAAAAATAACGGTGTTTTGGCATGATAAATTAATATTTTTACACGATATTTGCATGTAGAACTAAACGGAAAACTTTAAAACCAAAATATAAATAGTTTCCATACTTATTTCCAACCATAAATTCCTTATCGCCAAAAAAATATAAATAACATTTCTTTTTAGATTATATGTAGATCAGCGGAATTTCTGCATTTTAGCGAAATGTAAAAAGCTCTTGATAAAAATATGACCATAATTAAAAGTTTCCATATATTTTTCCACTACTGTAAGTATGGTTAATTGATTTGAAAAGATTTGAGGACTGTAATTTGCAAACCATCCTTAATAATTTCCAGTATTTTATATTGTTAACATATGTGTCACTGACAGTATTTCGGGTAAAGCTCAGTTAAAATACTGTATTTGAAGCTCGTGATAGAAAACAATCATTGAAGGGAGTCAAAACAAAAGTTCGTAATAATACTTAACTAAGAATATATAAATATGTGTTACTTAATTATACAAATATATAAATATTTGGACTAAAAATTTAGAATATGAAAAAAATTTAACTTATCTTCGTAGTTCATAAATGTAGACATATGTAACAAAGTATGTTGTAAAAATCTAAACTTTGCATTTGAGAGCTAATCTTTTGAAAATAACTCTCACCCACGTTCTAAAATCATCCGCTCGGAATTTTTAGAAATTATTATTAATATTTTAATGTGCTCGCTATGACAAACACTAACCAAGAGTGTTCTAATTTTTATTATACCTTAGTTACTAACAATCGTTTTAATTCTATTGTGTCCTTCCGTCTCTAAGCCACAACTCAGTAACTTTTTAATTTTTCGAACTTTACGATGAAATATTGCAAGCACAAACTTCCAATTAATTCGAGAACATATGTGGGGCGAAATTGCAAAATTGAAATTTAGGTTACCTCCCCATATATGGAAAATTAGGGTGAAAATTGCTTACAATGTATCCGTCCATTAAATTTGCCAATGGTGGATTGTAGAGTTCTGGAAAAACTCGATATAATAATATTTAGTAAATACATTTAGGGAAAATTGGTAAGGTAAAATGTTTTTATTTATGAAATACATGGAAAGATTTTGAAATTTAATCACCTCTATTTGAATATGCTTTCTGAAAATAATAATAAATAAACTGTGCATATATTAATATTTAAGATAAAACAAGATAAAATAGGAAAAATTTGAAAAAGTCCATTCACGGCTTTTAGAGCTTTAGAATATAATAGTATTATAATAGTAAAGTAATAAGTGCCAGTTTCCATATTCACTTAGCTTGTTGTTAACTTCGCAAACTATTCAGAATGCACGTTCCAATGTCCATTCTTTATCAGAATATAAATTCAGTTTCGGAATTCAAAATCCCATTCCAGACATTTGTGTCTCGTCTAGGGATGAGTTATTACACCCACCAAAACAACGCCATACGGACATTTTACTTGGTCTAAACTATATCATATTAAACCGAAAACTAGTTAGAAATGAAGAAAAACTTTATGATATAAAAAAGTGAAACACTTTTTTTAGTTTCCATCATTTTGTTTTGTTTTCTGTATTTTTCGCACTTGAAAATGAATTCAACCTCTTAACTTTCTTCTTGGTACATTTAAGACAGCTTTTTATTAATAATGTCGAAAACTACTTCAAAAGAATATAGTAAAGTATGTTGTTTCCGGAAAAACCTTCGAAGTTGTAGATATAAATTATTTTATACAAGTGTTGTAGAAACTCGATTCAATGGGTGAAACTTTGGAACTTTGCAGTATTTTAAACAAAAGTTTTTAACCTGGCTAGACGTGTCGCTAGCTGAAAGGAAATAGTGGTACAAGTAGGTTTATTCTCCTGGTTTACGGAGGTATAATTATTCGGGGAAATTGAAATATTTTCAATTAACCAAAATATTCTGTTTAAAAGTACCTATTGACAGAAGAATATATTAATAAAATAGTTATTACAAGCTTGTATTTAACTTTAGTTTTGTGTCTGTCTGTCTGTAATACAATTTTTAACATATATTGCGCACACTTCCACAAGTTCGATTATAAGTGGAATTTTGATCCGTGTTTGTACTTTCGATAACAATACGATACTTCATATGTCGTATGTTTTTTTGTCTGTGTATATTGGAACCTCCCCCCCCCCCCCTGGATGTATTAATCAAGGCTGATACGAGTGTAGCGGCATGCAAGCTCGAACAAAACAAGATTTGGTGGGTTAAACCAACTCTCATACACCAGCATCAAAGGCACAGTAACGAACTCATGGTTAAAGATGAGCAGTGATATATGTCATAAACCTATAACTTTGACAGGCTCTACACGATTTTGACTGACTTAGAAGGTGGAATCTGATCGGAGAGTAAGTCAACCAAGAACTCTCGTTAGGTTTAAAGACTGGTCCTAAACTGACCATGGTACAAGAGCCGAAATACACGGAGCCATACTCAGATTCAATATAAGTGAGACACTGGGGCAGCATACCACGGTTTCATACCTGTCTTCGAGAGAATCTGACGATGGGTTACAGGGCAGGACTGTATCATTTTCTCCGACAGTCAGTCAGCGCTTAATGCTCTTCTATATCATCAAAAAACATCAAAACAATTCTCATATTGTTTTCAAAACATTATTACTCTGGCAAAGCACAATAACGTTACTCTTGTATGGACGTCAGGACACAAGGGCATCCTGGGCAATGAATCCGCTACCACATTTATTGGAGCGTAACCAATATTTGTCATTACTAAGGATATTATTCGTGGGTGGCTGTCCTGGTAGATAAATCATCACCAGACTAACTGGAACCATATTGTGGGGCACAGCAAACCATTGCCGACAGAATAATCTGGAAAATGAAGTCACGAAATACTTTGTTTAAGAAGACAATAGATCGCGCTCAGGACTAATAACCGGCCACTGCTACTTTAAGAAACATCTACACAAAATATAGTTATTATTGTTCAATAAATAATTGAACCGCAATATGTCGAGAAATTAATTATTCCGAATTTTTTAGAGTGTCCAACTACAATGGGATCGAGTCAAATACAGTGGTACTGCGTGCGAAAGTTTTCCAAGCCACTGATCGCCAGCATCGTATTGTGGCTGCGGTAGAGAGACTGTTGCAGACTCAATAAACGGTGTCGCTCCTTCCCTAATATAGCACTGATACTGTCATGGAGTTAACGGCTCGGAAAGTGTCGTCCTTTCCCTTCTATCCTATCGTTACCGGTAGAAGTTATCGTGGAACCAACAAGCCCGCACGATGTTGTACCATTTCTTTCTATCTAGCCGTCATTCATTCTCACATGCATATAAAGCCACAATTACTGTTTTGTTCCGTAGAGGTGTTACGGGTCAAATTTCCGTTTGAGTTTACTATGACTATTTCGATTAATTTTACCTTTTTTGTTTCAAATACCTACGTTGTCGCCAAAGACAATATCATTTTCCCTAAGTATCTCCCATGAATTATTTGAACAAAACCATGTAAATTTTATTATTAGTTTCACCATTATATTGATATTTTACTACACTGTGCTTGGTTATTTATTATAGAAGCTGAATTTACTGTTACCTTTTTTTAGATATATCTCGGTTTGTCTGCCTACTACTATTTGAGTGAAATTTTCATTTTCAGTTGATTTTACACCATTTATTCATTTTAATTTTAGGTTGCTTAAATTTCTGGGGCTTGCCTTAGCAAAGGCATTCAGAAAGTTTATTTTGTGGCTTGAAATGTATTTCTTTAATTTAAAAATAACTATTAGGACACTTATTTGGTGTGAACCGAAATACTAATGATTAATGAATTGTTGCGCAAGGTCATTTTTGAGCTGTTATTTCCTTCAATTTTCGCAGTTGCAAGTGTCAGCGCAGAAATTTTGTTAGTACCCAATAACAAGGGTAAGATCAATTAATGGCAATTTATGAAAGCAACCCTGAACGGATTTCTGATCAAAAATTTAAGCTCAAAATTGATTTTTCCGAGTAAAATTAGTGTCTAATTCGAATCTGGCCATAGTTTGCTGTTTTAAATTGCATTAAGATCTAAATTCACTGCATTAGACTATTATTAAGATTTATATTGAGTTTTAAGCCCGTTTGTTGCTATGTCTTTTTAAGATTATTGATTAATTTTTCCTGAATTTTCTTAGTATTTGATATCTGTTACCTTGTAATTGTCTTAATCATTTATTTTATATTCGTAGGGCTTCATTTTTAATGTAACTTTGTTATTGATTGTTACGTATTTGCTCTCTCGATGTATCACGATGGCCTCAATTTAATGATTAATTCATTTATTTTTTTTACAGTATTTCTGAATTGCATTCAATTTTTTGGGCCCATTTTTAATTTAAAATTTTTGAAAATGCAATAAAATTGCAGCGTGATATGCCTGTTGCCTTCGTCACTTTCAGTTTGACTTCAGAATATTCTTTTTGTCTTCGATTACATTGTTTAGGGACGTGAGACTGACAAAATTAAGTTAAAGTTCAGGTTTTATCAGCAAGAAGTTAATTTAATTTTATTTAATTGAAAAGTTAATGGCAAAATGTCTTGTCTTTTCACATAGTATTGTGGTAATTATTGTGACTATATTTTGAGTGTATTTGTTCTATTGCTTTTGCACTTGAGCTTAATTAATTAAATTGGGTATATTTTTATCAGGTAAGGCTGATTTATTTGATAGTAATGGAGGTTAATAAACTAAATATGAGTGTTATTATCCAGTGGTCTCGAATCATAAATATTATCTATTTTACTTAATTATTATTACCAATTTTGTGATATGATTTAAATGAGTATTTAATTAATTCGTATAATAAACATTTTGTTTTATCTTATATTAAAATAATTATAAGTGATTACATAGAGTCAAGCTGGTGATTTATTTTATGTTAATGTATTCTTATCCTTACTTATCTTAAGTTCATTTGTTAAAGTAAGTGATTACACTAAATTATTGCATTATTTAATCATTTCCAATTAGTTTTTGATTAAAATTTTCTTTTCTGTTAACCTAAAGGTATCTTCGACAATTTTTTTCGATATGTAGAAAGGTAAAATTTAAAATTAAAATTCTTGACACATTGGCGAAGGCTCATTAATAAATTGATTTGCTCTTGTTTAATTTTTTTTATAAGTTATTTGAAATGTTTAATTTTTTTGCAGGATTCCCCCTACTGGTTATTTTATTACTGGGATCCTACCTACTGGTTACTTCACTATCAGTTATCCTGCCTACAGGTCATTACTACTGATACCCATTCTGTTAATGTTTTGATTTATTTTGTGCGTATACTCTTTTGACGTTACACTAGTAGCTACGCAATCAAGTAGAGATACTACCAAGCTAGCAGTCTTACCATCAGACAGGCAAAGTTTTCTTTTTCTTTTTTTTTTAGATTTAATAATAACTTATAAATTTTGAAAATTAAGAAAATTCCATTTCCCATTTCTTTGTAAGGCGTTGCGCAATATACCAACATTTTATGGGTTTGCTTTTTTTAGTGCCGGTAGGTAATAGGGTGATCGATCTTTTTTCGTTAAGTTGTGTAATTATTTGGTACCGGACTTTCATTATTGCATATTTAGCTTTAAGTTGGAAAAAATATTTAATTAAAGATTTTTATTAGTACTATTGATATCCGAATTTAATTTGACCCACATGCTCATTTGCGTTTGTATTTTTGGTGTACTCACTTATCTGTAGAAGTAAATTTGAAAGCTAGTTCCTAACGACATCGCGGACGATTTCTGCATTCAGCCTAGTTACTGATGCAGTGGCGCCCTGAATAACACCCCCCCCCCCTATTTTTCTAAATGCATTATTTAAACGAAGCTATCTTGATAATATGGACGTCAGTTTAGAATAAATGTTGTTATTTTCAATATGTAAGCAATATCTAACAATATTTATTCATTAAAATAAGTTTTTAAAATCCTCTTTTTGTTCATATTAATTGCAAACTTCGCATTTGTACCAATTGCTAACACTTAAAAAATACTAAAAGGGATTGCGGCCAATAAACTGAAAGCACAAATTAATGAAAATATGTATGTCTGTCAAACATCAAAATAGCCTATCCCCCACCGACCATAAACAGCATTCAAACAAATGTATTGTTGATTAAATCTACTGGATGATCGAAGTAACAAACTTTTGCTTTACAATCTGTTTATTATTTATTGTTGGTTAGGATTATCTCTTTATTTGTTAAGATAGGTTGTTAGTAAACTTTTGGCCACTATAAAGTATGGAATACTTGATACACGATGTTATGTTTAGAACTGTTTGTTTTATTATCTACTCCTTTTAATATTTATTGGCAGCCGGCAGCTAGTTACTAATATGCGAAAATAACTTCTGGCTTGTCATTTCTCTACCAAGCTTATCTCGAGGGTAGCGCCAGAGACCGTTAACTGCCAGATATTTTGACCCATAGACAGCTAAACGGTTGGTTATTTTAATAATCACCTTTGGATATCGCAGTGGATAGTGTAACCGTCGGACATATTGGCCGACAAATAGTTTGATTGTTGAATGTTTTAACCGATGACTATCTGAAAGATAGATATCCCAATATCGATGCTCCGTTGTCTTAATTAATATTCGTAGACTTTATTACCAGAAAAGTGTTAGAATATACAATCGTCTTACAAGACAACATAAAATATTGCAACATTTTTAGTTAAAAATATAGGGCCCAGTTAATAATATGACAGTCAAGCTCATATCATTATTTTCAAATTCCCATGTTTAACAACAGAATTAACAGAATTTACATCTTAAATAGCTTCTGCGTCATGTATTATCAAATATAACAGTTTTTTTTGGTGTTTCATAACAAACTTTAAACGTTGACATATTTGTGCCTTACACGGATTTCTAGAGAACAGTTTGGCTTCTTGTAGGATTTTATCTTATTTAATAAATCTCCTATTTCAAGTTTGCTTTTCATTGCTGACTACCTATTTTTGAGGTGAGTTGCCATTTTTTTTTACATTTTGGATTTTAATCTAAGACCTTCAATCAAAACCTGGATATATATTCATATCTCTTTGTTATTGGATACATTACTTATTTTATTCCATCATAAGATGATTAGACCAAAGAAAAAAAATTTAAGTATGATTTAAATGTAAAAATGACTGTACTTACTGTATGAAAAAGAGACTGATTATGCATAGTTGGGTGAATGTTCTGGAACGGCTAACTTAATGCCGATGGGGTTTTTTGAACATCCAGAACTACAGTTCTTCAATTTGGTTGTGCATTTAATATACCTGTTACGTCAACAACTGTCAAATAATCATGTTACTTATATATTCTTGAAATGGAACATTCTATATGCTATTAGTTATTTTAAATCTCTCACAAATCTTGAATATTTAACATACCACATGGATAAATTCAACAATATTAAAAATTGAAGATATAAGAATACAAACTTTGTTAAAAGCAAAATAATAAAAATTAAAAATTATTTAATCAAATATTCAAGTTTTCTTTGAACCACATAACAGGGTTCAAGCCTTTCCGAAAACTGGAAAAGTACGTTCTGCAAATGATGAAGAGTCCTTAAACGAGATAGATATTAAAAAACTTGATAGGGTAATCTAGGAGGTCATTTTATGGACCCTCTTCTACTTATCCACACTGTTAAAAGTAACTCTAAATTTATTACAAATTTCCATACTACATTAAATTTAATGATTTTGTACCAAAAAAACGTGAATAATTTACGTTTATTTCGAATATAAAACAATTTATTCAAATAACAGCTCATTGTACATTAAATTTGATTAATTGGCATCTTAAATTTCAATAAAGTAACTGAAAAGATATTTCAGCTTTCGGTACATTAAAATTAATTCACATGTACCTTAACATTAAAGGAATTTACATTAATATTCATGGTACATTGCATAAGATTCGGGGAGATGGCGCAACTTGTATTGAACTTTTTATTTAGTATGATATAAGTTGCTTAAAGGACTCAATTTTTTTATGGTGGGGTGTATATGTCTGCCCCGTACTGACGGGAATGAGTTCGAAGCCAGTCTCCAGATAGAGATACACTAACTATAGGAAAAATTTCCACATTTTCCTTATAGTTTAAGAATTTCTTGATGTCATTAATATTGGTGCATTAAATATGTGATAACGTATCTCGAATTCAATGAACACTGGCTGTATGTTTAATTTACATAGTCGCCTTAAAAAGTAATGATAAAACATGAAATTCAATGTACGATTACATTAGATTTAATGCAATCAATTAATTTAGATTAATGTAAATTATTAAATTTAATGCATTACATTAAATGCATTTAATAAAAGTTTGTGAAATTTGCTTCAAGCACATTTACATTAAATTAATTTCGTTTTTTTAGTGCATCTTCCAGGAAACGTTTCATATAGATAGTCTCTGATATGTATTTTAAAATGCGACGGCATTCGATCTCGTTTAAACAAATGTCGTTTCTGAACATCAAGTGGTGCTGATCATAAAATAAATTAACTAGATAAGATACGATTATATATCATAGTAAATTTAAGTCACAATTAGACGACAAATTTTCGTTGCATATGATTTTCCATCATCCCGTGAGGATTACTTTCACATCAATACCGGCAGTTGTGCCTGTTGATGAAGCCATTAAAACAGAATGTGGCCTCATCAGAAAACAAGATGATATAAAATCAGGTTGTAGATCGATGATGTCTATTATTTTATAATAAAATTAACTACTTTTATCTGGATCGTCTTCTGATCATTACTAAAGCAAAGTTACTTTATAAAGATATACAGGGTGATTCAAAAATCGATCACGAAACTTAAGGGGGTGATTCTACTTGACAAAATAAGGGTAGAGCTTCATATAATTTTTTTTCAAAATGTCATTCGTTTTTTAAACTATTTAATTTATAATCTTAAAATAACTAATAATGGCTAATCAGTAAATATTCATATTATGGATTATTGCGATATACATTTAATTGATAAAAATTAATGAAACAGTACTAAACAAACTAAAAAAGATTCTCAAAATGTCCCCCATTTTCTTCCATACATTTCCTAACACTCTTCAAAAAATGTCGCCTAATTCGATGAAAAATTCCTGGTGTTTCTTTAATAATTTGGCACTTTTCGATTATCCTGAAGCGAAGATCCTCGACGTTGATTACTGGAATATCGTACACCAATTGCTTCAAATGACCCCAAAAGAAAAAATCCATAGGATTAAGGTCTGGTGACCTCGCTGCCCATGCCAATGGTCCACTTCGTCCTATCCATCGCTCAGGATATGTTGCATTCAAATACTGTCGGACACGTATACTAAAGTGGGGCGGAGCTCCGTCTTGGAGGATCCACATGTTGGCCCTTACTTCCAATGGCACATCTTCCAGATACAATGGGAGACGATTTTGGATAAAATCTAAGTATACGTCACCAGTTAATGGGCCATCAAAGAAATGAGGACCAATAAGGTAATCTCCTATTATCCCTGCCCACACATTTAGTGAAAATCTACGCTGATGTTTCGTTTCTACCACATTGTTTGGGTTCTCGTAAGCATATGTGTGGATGTTGTGTAGATTTGTTATGCCATCACGAGTGAAACCAGCTTCGTCAGTGAATAATATGACGCCAATTAATCGATTATCGTGTTCATACTTAGCTAGGATCTGATTGCACATTTCCAACCGTCTCGGCCGATCATCGTCATAAAGAGCCTGCACCTTTTTTGAATGAAACGGGTAGAGTTGTTCTTCTCTTAGTATCCTCCATGAACTAGCCTGACAGAGCCGCACTTCATTCCCAATTTTTCTAGTACTAATACCTGGATTATCTTCAATAATTTCAAGCACTCTTTCTTCTTGTTGCACGTTTCTAGCAGTTCTAGGTCTTCCCCTATTTCCATTATAACTTTTAAAGGAACCACATTCCGCAAGCCTCCTGTGCACACTGGAAAATGTTTGAGCATGAGGGATATTTCTTTCCGGATAACTCTCCATATAATATCTTCTTGCCAACTCTGCATTACCATTTGCTTTTCCATAACAAAAATGGATATCACAATATTCGATATTTGAATATTGGTGATTAGCCATTATTAGTTATTTTAAGATTATAAATTAAATAGTTTAAAAAGCGAATTTATTTGATGTTAAACTGACAGCTCTAGCATACTTTGATAGCTATTTACCTGGTAGCTGGTGGTAATGAAATGAGAAAAGTAAATTTACCACTTAATTTTTAAGGGTGATTTACGTCTAAACCGTTGGGCTTAGAGCACCTTTTTTAAAGGCCTGGCACCAGTCTTTCAGAAATTATGCCAAAAACTACTGTAGCTGTCAACACTAAAAAATTATGACAAAAAAACAATTTTCAATGTAGGTAAAGTGCCCTCTAGCGGCAAACAATCAATGTGAATTGTTACTAAAATGATGAAGCGCAGAAGACTTAGCCTATCTTTCAAATATTAGTCAAATCGGTTTTCCTGTAAGCGAGTAATTCAAAAAACAAAAAATAAAAACTTGAACTTGGACGGCTTGTAACTCGAAAACGAATGACATTTTGAAAAAAAATTATATGAAGCTCTACCCTTATTTTGTCAAGTAGAATCACCCCCTTAAGTTTCGTGATCGATTTTTGAATCACCCTGTATTTTATTTTCTTTAAGGACTTTTTAAATGAATGTTCCCGTATTATGGTAGAAAAGCGTAAGTTTTTGTATGAATTCCGTGGTTCCCATTGCAGGGCAAACAAAATATGCAAAGATTTATTGTTATTGCTAGCTGCTGTCTTCGTTAGGTTTTTTCCATAATCCATATGTTTAAAATTATGGCAGGAAAAGTTTGATTGCAAAGGTCGGTTGCTGGTCGGAAGGATCTACGTTTATCCTCGTATCCTATCTTCATAAGCAGAATGATACGTTCTTGCTCTTTGAACTAAATAATTTTGTTTCGATAAGTACTAGTTTACTCGCTAATAACAAGATTAATACCCCGGATCAGAATTTCATTTTATAGCATACATATTTTTGACAAAATTCAGGGTTCTTTGATGTTTCCACATATTTTGCTTTATCCCGGCATTTTTTCCGCTAAACCAAAAATATGTGTCTTTAGCAAATACAATGTAGTCGCAAAATTAATATTGGCCTTTGTAAACAAATTATAAAATCTTGCTAGCGGGCACATATGACAAAATTCCTTTGATTATCGAAATTCGCTTAAATAAAAGCGATCTCTGCTTTGTATATAGTCAAAGCAACATTTTTTCAATTAGAAATTTTTTTTTTAATTTTGATTTTTAATGTAAAACAAAGTTATTCTATTAAGTTTTGTTCTTTATAAACAAGCAAATATGTCTTGGTTTAGCATACATATTTTTCCATTCGATAAAAAGCACTTAAATTATTATAAATTTATTCTAGAAGTTATTGCAGTCAAATGGGCTAAATTTATGTAATAGGTAGCACCCAGATCAAAACTTTTTTCACAAATGATTCAGCACTTTCATTTTATCGCTTAAAAAATGTTTTTCCTTAAATTTAAAATTCAGAATTTAACACAATTTTTTCTATAATCTTCTCATGAAGATGTTTAATAAATTACCTAAAAGTGCAAAAGTATAGTAAAATGTTAAATGTTAAAAAAAATTACTTTTTCAAAAAATATCCTTTAAGAAGATTTTCAATCTAAAATCAACATGGCCAACAAATACAAAACTTAA